>OW121854.1:15833130-16019529 GCA_933228895.1 Platycnemis pennipes | reverse complement strand
CGGCAATAAAATAAATATGGTTGCGCTGGCCCGGTTCCAATTGCACCACTGTGCAGTGCTACACTCACCAAAGTCGGCGTGGAAGGAACCATTTCCGCTGGCGGGGAGGATGATGAGGACCCCGGAGCTGGTGTACTTGGCGTGGATCCGGAGGGTTGGGAAGCTGACGGTCGCCTGGAAGGGGCGGTCCTTGGAGCCGAGTCTTTGGGGAGGAGGGGTGGCCGTCATTAAATGCGTTTGAAGAGGAAGAGAATATGAGGCGAAATTCAAAGTACGGTCATGGAGTGTTTACTTGAAAGGTAAGAAATAGTCCATGCAAACGGTAGTCGATTTGATGAGGGTTTGGTGACGCTTATGCCAAAGAAGGGAAAGCTCTCTGAGAGAGATACCGTTTAAAATTATGGTGATACTTCGCATTTATTTCATTCATTATCATTATTGCAATTCCTAAATTAAAACTTATTCAAAAATACACGAGGAATAATACTAAGAGGACACGATAATAGATTTACATAAATATTCTTGCATAGATACATTACAATGGAATTGATAGGTAAAAACTATAAACACTTACACAAGTAAAAAATTGACTATTACACTTTCATTTTATGCAAATAAGAATATTATTGTTATGGAATTGCTACTTTTGTTTCCCTTCTAATAATATGCTTTGAAGTAACGCTTCACACGCTTTTTGAATGCTTTTGCTAATGATTAATTGGGTTGGCTTAACAAGTTAACAAATTATATTATCACAAAATTATTTAGCATAAATTTCAAGAGACAATTATCAACAATTATTTATTAGTAAAATTTAAAATTACTAGAATAAATTTAAGACTGTACCTATAATTTAAAATAGAGGTTTTATGTTACATTGCAAATATGTCATACCAAAAAAGAAAAAGTAATTAATAGAATACCCGCTCTCAGAAAGCAGGAAACTGCCAATGCTTTCAAAGTTCCAACTATTGAAGGACTATCGTTCCTTGATGTTACCACTTATTTAATCTCTTCTACCATCGAGAAAATGTTGCACCGACCATGCAAATTCCACATTTATTAGTGTCGTAGGACGAAAATGCTACGGTGATATGTCATGGTTTGAACGAACAGGAATTAGAAGAGCTGTGGCGTTTCTTTATTAGCTTTTTTTGGGTATTTTCTAATTTAAAAAAAATAAAAACAGCTGTTTGCATAGCAATGAAATGAGGTAGGAACATTGAGAATCAGCAAGTCGAAGGTTACCGTTTAAAGCTGTCACATCGATATTTTTTACCTATCCATTATATGTTATTTACGCATATGATTGCAGTACTTGTTACTCATGGATTTTTTTCTTAACCGTAAAAATTGTTTGAAATCACGTATTCAAGGAATGGATTCAATGGCAATGATTAGTTTTCTCGTCAAGATACAGGTCAGTTGCTTTCGATTCCCCGTGTATGCCCCCTAAATGACAATTTAAAAGGTTACCGTAATCAAGGAAGAGTTCCTAATGATTGTTTTCGGTTACCTCACTCTCAAATATGTCTTTAAACAGTAGGAAACCTAAAAATTTGTGCACGAATTCCGGATTAATTATTTTCTAATTTTTTATATATCTCGGAAACATTTCCTAAATGTTCGTATAAACTAACCTTTCCTAGTTTTTACGCCTCATTAACCTTACAGCTAAAGGCTAACCTTACAGTCTCTACTCATACCTATTAATATCTACATAATACCCTGCAATCCACCATAAAGGTGTGTGGCAGGGGGTGAACTCTCACCAAACATGCACTACATATCATACATAAAATAGGATTAATATATATTATAGTCTAAACTCCACTATTTAAAAAGATAAAAACAGCAAAGCAAAACTGCAAAAACATGCTGTTAGTTAGTTGAGAGTTCTTATACCAATATGCAGTTGCATTATGCTTTGCCTATACGTATGCTACTTATCGATACGCTCGCATTTATGCTATTGGATATATTTGCAGCTATTCATATTGCAGCTAATTGTACGAGGAAAGAAGGACATTTTGAATATGTCCATTCGGCAATCAATTTCTCAGATTTTGTGATTATTAACCAATCTACCATAGTAACTTAAACTTCGTAAAATATGCTTAACTTCATCAGTGAAAATATTATCTTGGAATTAATTCAAAGATTAAGCATAAATTGAAACCTACAATCTGACAATTTTTCCCATTTTAATTCTTTAATAGACTTGTTACGCCACTGTAGTTGTGATACCGTCCCTTACAAATTTGGCCGATCTTCACTGCACACTTTCAGGATCATTATTTAGGCCTATTTCATATGGATCCCATATACTGAGAGTGTATGCCAAATGAGGTTTAACAAGGGAAAAGTAGCTACATGACCGTCACATTTACCCAGTACTCTTTGTTGAATCCCAATTTACGAGTTGCTTGATCCATTATTTCACGCATGTGTTTACCCCAGGAAAGATCATGTGTCAGTCTTATTCCAAGATATTTAATGGATTCCGCGTTTTTAAATTTATTATTACTTATTTTGTAACTGCTAGGGGGAGAATTATTCTTTTTCCAAAAATTAATTGCTTCGCATTAAAAAAAATTTAATTCTGTCATGCATCACACCATTTTTCAATTGCGTGTTGGTCATCATTTAAATATTCATTATCGTTTGGGCATAGACATTCCTTGAACTGCGTATTCAGAAAATGGACCAAACTTACATTTTACCACCTTTTTGATATCATGTATGTACAGAAGGAACAAAAGTGGACCTATCGCACTACCCTGTGGCATATCCGGAGTGACTTCATTTGCTGGAGAGGTAACACCGTCCAGAACAACCCTTTTCACGCGAGCTCGTAGAAAATCATTTTTATATGATATAATATTACTGTCTAACACATAAGATTTTAATTTCAAAATTAGCTTTTTATAAGGCACCTTCTCAAAAACTTTCTTGAAATCGAGAAATATAGTATCCACTGGAACATTACATTCACCAGAAGCTAAAATATCTTGAAAAAAGAGTACAAATTTAGTCTCACATGATCTACTCTTCCAGAAGCCATGCTTACCATTGGTCAATAAATCTTGGTCATCTAAGTGTCCCATGACTGAACTGACCACAATATATTCCACGACCTTACATGAAATGGATGTGAGGGGTATAAGTCGGTAGTTAAAAGGCTGCTCCTTGTCGCCACTTTAAAAATGGGTGTTACATTGGCTGCTTTCCAATCCTTCAGTACGACGTGCTCGGTCAGGGATTTATTAAATACTAATTCAAGGTAGGGGGAAATTTCGGAAGCTAACTCTCTATATACGCGGGAAGGAATTTGATCAGGGTCATGGGGGTTTTGTTGGGTCTTATTTCTTTAAGAAAAAATTTAATTACCATTACAGGACATTTAGATTGGTGGCATCAGGCGCATAAAGAGGTTGGGTAAGAGGACAGTTGAATCCCCTGAATGTGGTTTAAAAACTGTTTGGAAAGAAGGTGTTTAGCAAGTAAACTTTGTCGAAAGTGTTTGTGGCCTATGTGAGGAGAGATGTTACTATGCGTTCTCTTCCTCACCTGAGGTTTTTGACGGTGAAGTTGCTGGCTCCGTAGATGTCGAGGTCCTTGAGAACGATCCTGTATCCGTTGGGTCCGGACGTGAGCGAGAGGGAGAGCTCGTCCATCCGGAATGGCTCCACCGAGGGCATCTCGATGTCCGGAATCCCCCGAGCCAGGTACGGCCTCAAGTGGTGCAGCGCGGAGGTCAAGCACCCGATCAGATGGGTGTCATCCATGCGGCACTGCTTCACGTAAGGGGCTGAATCAGGACGAGAAAAGATAACTCAGTAAGTAGGAGATCACTTCCAGACCGAATCGATTCTCGCCAATGAAATTCAATTGAACCCAATCACGAAGTTAGATGAAAAACCTCGGCCCCGGAATTCAATGATGAAAACACAAACCTGTTTGCTGAACGGTTGCTATATAATACTCTATTTCTCCTTGTATGTCAGACGTATATATTGGTGTGAAGCTTGCGCAACATCTGTCCGTCTATTTTCTTCCCTGAAGTATGAGGCAGTATGCCATACGTGTTTGCAATAATCTCTTGGTAAATAAGTTTTCAAAAGCAAAATCGACGATGTAGTTAATTAAATATGATTTTATCCGCTACAGTAATGCGTAATTGGTGAGCAGTCAACCCCTATCACACACCCTTATAATAGTTGCAGTGTATGATATAGATTTATATTTAAAGTATGGAGATATATTTTCTCCGGGCAGCTTACGTCTTCAGATCCGAAGTGAAGACGCTAGCTGGGTCATTCCATTTTAAATCGACAAATTTTTCAGATATATCGAGCTTAACCATCTCAGATTTCAACAAAAATTGGTGCATACATACTGTCAACCATCCTGAGCCATAAGCCGTTCCCTGTTTCCGCAGAAAAAATTTCGCCCCTGGATTATAGGCAGTCGTGCATAGCTTGACCGCCTGAAAAACGTCTTTTTACACAGAAAAATTCTTTCAGTACCTTAAAGAAAAACATTAGTACTTTTTAATGCAATGCTTTTATAATTTTTACCCCCTGTCCCACAAGGACTTTTTTGGCCTCAAAAAAACATTTTTTTCGAAATGTCTCAAATTCAAATTATTTTTTCTGAGTGATCAATGCTCATATTTTAAACTTGTTAATATATTCACACAGTAAACACGTATAAGTGTTTATGTGAGAGAAACAGGCCCGTTTTTTTCATTATTTCTTTGTGTTATTTTAGACTAAACTTGTGAAAAAATTGAGTTTTGGCAGTTACATTTACAGCGACTTAAATGCACTTCTTCTTGCGAAAAGGCCATTTAAAAGCACTTTGTTATCGAGAACACTTCATAAGCTTTCCATAGACACCTTTTGAATGTGTACATCACGTAAAACCAGTCTGCTGTAGCATGTAGAAAAACAGCGTAAAAAGACGTTTTTCAGGCGGTCAAGCTATGCACGACTGCCTATAATCCAGGGGCGAAATTTTTTCTGCGGAAACAGGGAACGGCTTATGGCTCAGGAAGGTTGACAGTATGTATGCACCAATTTTTGTTGAAATCTGAGATGGTGAAGCTCGGACCATTTGTCGATTTAACATGGAATGACTCAGCTGCAACTTTCGCGAAACTTTACTCCCCAAAAAAATGGATAGACACGGAAGTAGCTCTGAAAGAATTGGATCTCCTAACCCGGCTCACCACAGAAGCCTCAATATAGATTTAAATTAACTTACAATATATCTGATGGAACGTGGAAGCCCAAATAGCTTCAAGTATTCGGAGATATAGGCATCTTCTTTATAGTGCATGACCAAACACCATTTTGTTTATAATTGTTGCATCAAAAAATAGTTAATTGTGCCATTCAGTTTTGGAAGCTATTTCGAAGAAAGAATATTACGTTCTCATTATCTACCCCTTTTTGACCGTCGTATCGCTGGAACGTTAGTAGCCTCCCTTAGTAAACTACGCTAGGATTGTAGGCCTGTTAATATATATTAGATAGAGATTATGAGAAAGAAAAATTATTATCAGTTTGAAAATTGTTCATTAAAATCCTTGCTGAGAGCCATTTTAACAACTGCAAGACCTACTTCGATGTTTAACTATATTCTAACTATCTAACGACATTTATCGCCGCGGTTCTTAATTTTTCTCTATGGTATACATTTCAGGCTTCAAGGGTCAAAACCAACCATCAATCTAATGCTTGAAATTGACGTAATACAATTCTAACAATGCTTTTATTTTCTTTCTCACGTCTTTAAAACCTAAATCTGAGGCACATTCTCAGCAAAAAAAGGGCCATGGCCAATAATAGTTTTTCACGCTCCTTCTGGTGGAAAAATAAATTGTCAAAATGTGCCTAAGTTAATATGAAACAAAAAGTCGTACTCGGCGACCTTGAAGTCTGGTTTGAAGCGGAGCCAGTTATTGCGCTGCATTTTCAGTGCTGCATTAACAGGTTTTGGTCTGGATTCTCAATTGGGAAATCAATATTCCACCATGGGTCGAGTTTCCTTTCGTGTCTAAGATCTAAATTTCATACGCCATCCGGACATTTTCACCTTGAGAATGAAGTTGATGACGTCAACAGCAAGATGTTTGGAAGATGAGAATCCTGTTTGGACCAAGGTCTCATTAAGTGTAACAGAACGCATTAAATTAGGCAAGGTAAAGGTTTTCAATGAAAATTCATTGTCTGCTGCTTATTTCCGTGCCTTGCTTTTGAAAACTGAACTGAGTTTGAGACACAGCTAGTAGTTTAACACAATTTGGTACGCCTTTTAAGTACATCACCACCAGGCATTTTAGATGATAGAAATAGCAGGCAGTGCGTTTGTCTAGTTGTGGCGTTTCTCTTATACCCAGTTATGTTCATCCTTCTAATGGGGCTCATATCCGTTCGGCCGCGAAATTTTATCTCCAAGACACTGCCATAGATTCTATTATAGTAAGGATGCCCACATGTGAGTCATTAAATAAGGCATACATTTTTCATACGTGCATTCAATCTCTCTTAGAGCTTCCAAAAAAGTCTTCTGTGCGCGATGCTATCTCATAATACCATCAAGTAACATAGATCTAATTGTAAATAAAAGTTGGAATTTGACTAATGAACAAAAGTACAAGTGTGTCAACCTTAATGAGTACCTATATTTTTTCAGATATTTGTACACCATAAACTTAAATATCATCAGCTTACAAAATAGACATCTTAGTAATGTGGTCATAATTTACCCATACTGCTGCATTTTTATTAATTAAAAACACATGCATTTATTAATCAGACGGGCATTGCTGTTTATATACGATTCATTGTAAAAGAAACAAAATATATAATGTGATAATGTAGGATAGTAGAAAAGATCTTAGAAGAAAAATGTTTGTGAGAAATTTGGAGACACCAAGGATAAAAATGGGCGTAAAAAAAGGAGATGAGGCAAAAGAAACGTGTAAGAAAATAATTTATGGCGTAAACCCAGGGTGCATAGAGACACGGTTCCGGGTGTAGTTGCATCACTGTGAAACGTAGGCATAAAGGAGAGGGGCATCGGGTACAAAACCTTTCAATATACGGAATAATACATATAGTAATAAGGTAAGTTCTTTAAGAAAGGAAATGAGAAATAAACCGTGAATATGAGCGGAGTCAAAAAGAAGTCGGTGCAAGTTTAGGGGAGGCATAGGTATGCCCCCTGCCACACGCCCTCATGGTGGCTTGCAAGGTATCGCGGAGACACAGGTATGAGTGTATTTTTTGGGTTTATGTGAAATAACGAATCGAGTTCTATTGAGAGGTTGCAGGTAAAAGGGAGGAAAATGGCGATAATTATACTTGGACTGCAAAGGGGCGAGGAACACGCAACGCTGAAGATAAAAGTATGCTGAATAAAAAGAAGGACGTTTGAAGGAAGCAAGGAAGGCAGATGAACGATGACAGCAGTGGAGTAGAAAAGGGTGGAAGCATTCGAGGTGTGGTGCTACGGCAGAATGATGAAGATTAAGTGGATCGACCGCGTAAGTAGGGATCGGATTGGTGTGGTGGCTAGAGTACTGACCTCCCATCCTGAGGGCCCGGGTTCAATTCCCGAAAGTGGCGGATTTTTCAGTGGAAAACCGATCCCCACTTGAGTGCCTAGTGGAGGGCATGTCAAATTCAGTACTCCGTCCGTCGGATGGGAAGTTAAGCCGTGGTCCCTTTGACGCCTTTCGTTAAGAGTAGACTAATGCCGACGCCGGGTTTCTCTCCACCCTTCCTCCGTTCCCTGAAAACTCCTACAATTACCCAATTATCCACCTATTCTATATAGCGCAAATGACCTCGGCTGTCGGTCGCCTCCCCTAAATAACCAACGAGGAAGTCCTAGTAAGAGTGAGAGAAAAGAAACGTCTGCTGAAAACTCTAAAAAGAAGACGGGACACTCCAATACGGCCACATCTTAAGACACGATGGCCTGATGAAGACAATCGTAGAGGGAAAAGCGAACGGGAAGAATGGAAAAGGCAGGTCTCGAATGAGATATATGGGAAAGGTTGTGAGGGATTTAAAAGAGAGAAAATACGTTAATATGAAGAGGTTGGCCGATAGAAGAATCGAGTGAAGGGCTGCGTCAAATCAATCCTAGGATTGTTTACCGATGATGATGATGAAGTAAGGAATCTATGAAATTGAACACTAACCCAAGCGTGCTGAATTATTCTGTCGAGTTCTATTGAGCACTTTCCCATAATTGCCTAATATTGGATTCTCAAGTGCAATCCAACCGAAGTTCTAAAGGCCATTTCACACGGTCATTGATACTACGCAGACTGTTGCGAGAAAACTTTCGCAAGAAATATTGCGCCGTGTAAAGTGATACGCTTACGAGCAGATTAGAACGCACTCTAATCTGATACATGCGTTCGCGCAAGTTTGAAGTTTATTTCTCCCACTAGATGGTGCAGATGTAGCGGCAACGGACTGCCTGGGGAATTCTAGCAATTAAATAGGTTGTTGACGATGGAGTTGGGTGTTTTTGTTGGCACTCAACTCCTTAGGTAGTGAATAAAGTGAAATAATGATTAGCTGGGTGATTAATCACGTGGAAACTTAAATTTCTTTCGTAAAGGAACGACCTTTCGACCTTGGCCCACAGCCGTTTATTCGTGGTGCAAATTTTGGGCTAAGTATATGAGACCAGGGTCTCCACTATTATGCTTAGACTATGGCTTAAAATATATTTTAAAGTGGTGGTAATTCATCGCATCTTTCACCTCCAATTAATTGCTACTTAACAGATCTTGACGTTATGGAATATATTGACGGTATTACCGCTACTGAATGGTATGTTGCCACTGACATAATGCTCCGACGATTTCACCGTGTAAAACTGTCATGCAAGCGTCGTCGCAATTTTCTACGTCACGGACTTTCGCAGACGACTACCCAATCGGAATCAACATCATCAACTTGCGCAGTTTCAATGACCGTGTAAAACGGCCTTCACAATAGGAAAAAAATAACTACGATTTAATGACTAAAACCGTACCCTTACTATTTTAACTGGCACGAAAGAAAATATTCCTTTAATAAATATTGATTTGAAAACTATAAATTTGCTGCGATATTATTTTGACAAAACAATCTCCAATTTTAAATCACATGCACCAATAATTGAAATGTATGTCAATGTAAATTTCATAACACTGCAGATCGCTTGTTAAAGGTAAAGGAAAAGCTCGACCTTTCTTTTAAGAATCGAAATCTGAGTCCTTGTGCGCGATCAAAAGTGGGCCACAAAAGTGTGGCAGGTGTTTTTCAAGCATTAAACGAAAAATCTCAATGGTGGCAGGTCATTGGCATCAAGTACGTGACATAATATACCTCGTGTTCGTTTGAAAAGTATATTAAATGCTGAAGAGTGAAAATGTGTAGTATAAAAATAAATATACTCATCGACGCCAACTAGCTGCCACTTGGAATTTGTAACCCTTGACCTCATTACAACGTTTTGGGCGGTAAAATCATTTACCATCTCAATGTGTCAGGAAAAGTGGATACTGCAAAATCCAGATAGTACTGACCATAAAATGAGTGCCTTTCTATTGTACACAATTCCTGTTACCACCTGTGAATGCTGCGTGGCAATAAAAACCAGTCTTCGAGATACAAATACAGCTAATCAAAATTAATCTTCAGCATTAATTATTATAAAATGTGACGGCCAAACACATCGATAGACTATTATTTTAGCGGCATTAATCAGTTCGGTTCAATGAAGTTATAAAACGTTGCACAAAATATTGGAAACTAAGTAGCATGAAAATTTCCCGAATATAACAATTCTCTCTATTGTCCATATTTATAAAACTCAACGCTGTGATATATTTCACTCTATACATTGAATAATAATGATTCTGAAGAACAGATCTATCCTTAATAGTATGGAGATAATGAGATCCAATTATATAATGTTAATATTGTTAGATACTTCAAGTTATTCAGTGCATTTAGTGATAGCATTAATGGAGGCTGAGCAGATATCACTCTAGTTGTAGTTATTGCTTGAATATTAATTTATCTTATTCATAATTACTGCCGATAACTAATAGTACCATGTCTTCTGTCATGATTTAATGATTGTTAGATTTTCGCAGAAAAAATTGTAGAGAACACTTTTTTTTGGGAAATATTAGAGCATGAATTTAATTTAGGGAGTGGGCCGCTTATGACATCGACCTGGCAGCTATAGGCATGCGATACACTTCGAGGATCAGTTATTGTGGGTCATTTTTTAGTGTTCCAAGCGCCGAAAATTATATAGCTCTTAATATCTCGTTGACCTTGGTCAACGGGTGGAGATCCCATTTACTGCTTTTTCTGGGCTCCACAATCACCTGTCGACGAAATTTCGCATATTGACGTAATCCTCTAAACATGCTGGGAATTCAAATGTTATGTAGATATCATAAATATACCATAGTCGAAGGGAAAAAAGAGGCGAATACATTTTCTCGATTAGGTTAAAACATAGAATGGTTTTGAAAGCCACAAGCCATAGGTATAAACTTCTGTTACACGTGTACCAGTGATACTTTGGAAAAAAAATCTAGTAGTTCATTTCAAAGGTTTATATTCTTTACGTTTTTTATTTCTATTATGCCTTATCATATGACGCGAAGGAAAGATTAATGACTTCTTGAAGAGATTTCACGGAATATTTGTTTTTTGTTCCGGCTGAGTGATGGCTTAAGTAGATTGCGTAACGTATACTCTAGCAAGAGGAGCGTCTTTCATCAAAATGATTACTTGCAGGCAGAAAATCAGAGAATATAAGGATTCCCCAGATGGCATTAAAACAGCGAAGAGAGAATGCAGAGATATATCGAGTGGGTAGGAGTTTTGTAAAATTTTTGTAAAAAAAATTAAAAAAAAAGAGGGATGTACTCGAACCCAGGCTGTGGCTACGAGTTTAGTTACTTAGTTATTCAGGGGAGGCGACCGACAGCTGAGGTCATTTTCGCCATTTTGGGTACGTGGATAATCGGGTAATGGTAGGACATTTCAAGTAACGAAGAAAGGGTGGAGAGAAACCTGGCGTCGGCATTTAGCCTAATCTTAACAACAGGCACCAAGGAGACCACGGCTTAGCGTCCCATCCGACGGACGGAGTACTGCACCTGAAATGCCCTCTAGTATGCACCCAAGTAGGGACGAATTTTCCACTGAAAAATCCACCGCTGCCGGGAGTCGAACTTGGACCCTCAGGATGGATAGCCAGTACTCTAACCACCACACCAACCCCATCCCTGGCTGAGATTTTGATTGAGAATTTGAATTGCTATACTGACCTCTATGGCAGTGAGGCGTAAGGCGTTCGATTACAACAATGGAAGAGTCAACACCGGAAACATTTGAAATTCGGTGCCGCAGGAGAACGTTGAAGGTAAAATGGTACAACCAAGTAACAAATAACATCTTGAGAAGAGTAGAAGAGAAGATATGTCACATTAAAACTTAAAATTGGACTGAATAACGTAATCGACATTGTCTTGAGACATAGTGGTCAAATGAAGACAGACGTCGAAGGAAGTTCTGAACGGAATGAATGGAAAAGGAAGGGCTTGTAGGAAATACACGAACATTTGTTCCCAAAAAGTCCTATAGAGAAATGTTGGTTTCATTAAAAGAATTAGCCGAATGCAGTCTCACCAAAGTTAACACTGATTAATTTACTATGTTAAATGGGGCTATCGGCAACGTAGAGAATTGTATTATACAAGAAAAAAAGGAAAAACAGACAAAAATGACGGATTATATGCGTATTTATAAATCTATTTTTTGTTAATTACTTCAAATAAACAAATTAAACCACAATGGGATACTGACCTTTCATTATTTCATTATAATTTTGTTTACATGTAGAATTTGAGTCAAACCAACCTTTTAGGCGACGCATGTAATAGACGAGATATGACTTTCAAGGTATTTTTTGAATTGTCAGACCCTGGGTTAAGCGGAACACTATCTAAACTGGAAAAAAATGATGGCACCGAGAGATTCCGCTAAAGACAGGTTTCACTGTATATAGAATAGGTGGTGTATGATACGGACAGATATGTACAAATATGTTAATGCCAATAGTTTAGCCAAGAGAATAATAATTGGAGAGCCACGACAAACACATATTGAGAATGATGATCGCTGATGGGGACGATACCGTTCTCTAATTAAGCGCTTTATGGAGAGCGCTTCAAGTGCAGTAATCCTTCCATGGAATGGCATTTCAACCTGTGGACCCCTTGAAGCCTTTCGCTCTGAGCAGGCTGATGCCAAATCCGGGTTTCGCTCCGCCCTTCCTCTACTATCACGATCTCAGTTCTGCCATTTAGGAGTTATTTTTGTCCGCTATTTTCCATTCCTCTTACAGCCCACCCGATCGCTTCTCCTTTTAGTGATTCTAAGAGCTGGTGTAAAAATCTCGCCAAAGAGCCTCGCATTCCTTCACAATTAGATGTTTCAGCAAGAATCTCTTCGACTCAAGGTCTTTGCGTCGCTCGAAAGAGGACTAGACAGCTTCTTATCACCATCACATCACTGTTGAAGATTCATATTTTCGCCGTCCTCTTAATTTATAAGTGATGTCTAACTATTATAGTCGTTGAGCGCAGGTCAATATTTATCTTTTTATGCATTTTTAGACAATTGTGTTAATTATAATTAGTACCCATAAAATATAGAAGTATGTATGTACTTTAAAAGTCACTCAAAAATAACTTTCGGTAGAAACTGAAATAAACGCGTAACGTAGGTGATCACATCATTCCCTTAACTTAATAGGGTAGAAATAATCAAATGGTAGTGTCCTGACGATTAGGGTGGGTTTGGATGGTGAGATTATACTCTATTTTGCATTTTAAACATCTATCGGCTCCATTCTTAGACTATTTCTCTATTCAAATTTTCATATTTCCAACCTCATAATATTCAATAAACTTCTTCCCTTTCTTCCTTGTTGCGTAACCAGAATTCTACCTTCACATCTCTTTATGTCTTTGTGAATACTACATGAAAATCTTTATATTTCGATATCTTAATAATTTATACGATCTTAATAATTTTAAATTGTACTTCCCAACTTTAATGTAGGGAATGTAAAAGGCTTGCTTTGTGACGAATGAGGAAGAGTGAAATAGGAAGCAATAAACAGGAGTGGAGGTGGACGATTGAGGAAATGTAAAACAGCGGGGATAAGGAAGTTGGCCAAGGAATTCAGGAAAATGGATGGAGGATATTTTATGAGATGACAGAGTGAATGATGAAGAGGAAGTCGTTCGGTGAGCGCCGAAAAAGGAGTAAAGAGTAAGTTAATCTGGAAGTCAGGCGAAAGACGTCAATGTTCAAGAGTGACGTATTCAGTAAATGTGAATTTTCTTGGGGAGAACGTAAGAATCTGACTGCATGGGTGAGGAAAAGTAGAGAAAGGTTACTCACGAGCCAATTACGCTTGTGATACGAATTGGCGGCACATAGATGCTGTAACGTCGGGCTATCGAATTATTTCTACAATCCATTATGCACAATTTATATTTTATTTACACTCAAGAAAACTTTCTCATAGGAATAACTCACATTACCAGCAGTAGATTACTAGCCTCACATGCTTTTGTGAAAACAAAAAGCAAATCTAGCTTTCAACGATCATCCTAAACAATCCAGTCACAACCAATCAACAAAAAATAGCAGCAATTAATAAAGCAGCAATTAATTTAAGGTAATAATAGTACCATATAAAGCGTAATGCACTGTAAAAAGTTGATCTGATTTTCAGTGCGATCTGAATTTAAGCGCTGTCTGGTTGTAAGGCAGGAACACGGATGCAAGGTGCGGAAGAGGCAGGAACATGAATGGTTGGTACAGGAGCAGTTAGGCAGAAAGCAGAGGAAGCAGGATTCTGGATGGTCTGATTTTCAGCCGTTCACCTGCCTTATTTTTAGACAAGATATTACTGCTGAAATTCAACATACCCTGTCTTAAAATTGTTGCATCTGAAATTCAGATCGCTTTTGTACCTTCAAATCAGATCTACT
Organism: Platycnemis pennipes; assembly: GCA_933228895.1. Taxonomy (NCBI): domain Eukaryota; kingdom Metazoa; phylum Arthropoda; class Insecta; order Odonata; family Platycnemididae; genus Platycnemis; species Platycnemis pennipes. The sequence goes on along the minus strand of OW121854.1, from coordinate 16,005,422 downwards.
TTTTACAGTGTGATTACAATATCACAGTGCCCAATCGTCAAACGGTGCAATGCACAAATTTTTTCCCATGACCTCCTAATATCAGCAGCAAAGTGAGAAGAGACACATCATTGGAGCTCAAAGTTCGTAATCAAACTTTCTACGTCTCAGCTTACATCCGTTTTTTCCCCTTGCGTTTTTCATCTCAACCTTATTTCCATGACTGTTCACCCACAAACCCTGGCCCAACAAACTTTGAGATGGCCCCCAAGATGACATGCAGGTGTGCATTTCCATGAATGTGGTCGAAATTTCGATTCCAGGATTACGGTCACCTGTCACTTTCAAAGCCATCTCTTTCTTCCTCGATACCATCTCTCGACACCGAGACTTATCGCGAGACCAGCCAGCCTTTCAAAAGAGCACAAGGTTAGTGAGTTCACTTGAGTAATGAGATGTCATCCCAGATACCACGGTTCAAATCTTTCAAGTAATAGAGGGGTTTCACAGAGGTTTGCTAGTTCCTACAACAGTGCCTTATAGAGGTCACGTCGAGTTCAACACTCGAACGGCCGAATGGGATTTTAATCGGGAGTTCCCAAGGAGTCTTTGGCTTATCGTAATCTACCGCTGGAAATCAGATTTCACTCAGGGTTTTGGGGTTCCTTCATTCCTTAAAGTAATAACTGCAGTTGAAGAAGTCGGCGATTAGGTACGCCATCTCGGTGAAATCACTTCATCTAGCGTAAACTTCAGATTAAGACAAATACTGCAGCCATTGTCTAAATAAAATTCGAACATAGGGCTTTTCGGTTCCCACACCGACAAATTGCCAAGCTGTCTACAGAGACCGGATTGAAATATACATCCACTTCTGCCAAGGAGATCGGTTTCGAGTGGCAGCAAATAACCCGGGTTCGGATCTTTGCAGAGGACTAGATATTTCAGAGATATTCCGGTTACAAATTGATTTATTAGGTGGAGAGCCATCTAATCATAGTGCTTCGTACGCCGAATAGAATGCTAGACTCCTTTATATTACTAGCCTAATACTGACGTCGGGTGACTTTCCACCCTTCCTTCGCATTAATAAAGTTCGGTTTTTGAGGATTTACAACAGCTGAGAATATATCGAGGCAACTCTCAGGCTCCACTTCTAGATAGTTCCTATTACTCCTACGCAATGGCCCACCTATCCTGAAAGGGGAAAATGATGTAAAATATGAGTATTTCATACGTATTCTCTCATAGGTATTTGAGTACCAGAATGAATACATCGGTGCCCTACGAATATATGTCTACCTTGATGAGTAGAAGGATACCTATATGAATTCAAGAACAATTACCCCAGTGAATACTTGAATACTCCTGAATACAAGTACCTGAATGAATACCGCTCTTTTTATCCAACTACTAAGGTGCGCACTACTAGTGTTCACCGACGTATTCATTTACTCATCCAGGGTCTTATGGATTCGTTGGGTACCCAACTATTGTAGATACTAACCATCTAGCGGTGCGATATCGTGCAGTTCTCTGCATACCAATACTGCAGTCGTTTCCTAGTCTCGTCTAAGAAGGGATCTACATCAACATCTGCGCGGTACCATGCAGGCCACCGCAAGGGTATGTGGCAGAGGGTGAAGTTCACCAAGTATGCACTATAAACATGCAAACATGCAACTATAGGGTATCAGGCAACTAGATTGTTAGTATCTACATAGTAACTTAGGGATTGGTTGTTAACTCATGCATCATGCACAACAGACAGCTCTAAAATATTTCCCCTACCTATCCCTTTGCTGTGCTGCCTATTCTCTTCTCATATAGCACGGGGGAAAAATGACATTTTGAATCCATCAGTACGACAATCTATCTCTCTAATCTTATTTATCTGGTCGAATCTAGCAAAGTACGGTGGTGTTTTTAATGTGTGCCTAACATCTTCAGTAAAGCTATCCGATTGAAATTTCTCTAATAGATTTAATCTGTACATAACATACGCTCTGATAATAATTCCCACTCTAATTCTGGTATTAATTCTGATACACTACTAAACCTATCGTAATACCTTTAACGAACCTAGCTGATCTGCGCTGCACACTGTCTAGTTCTACATGATGGGATTCTTCCATCATTCTCCAGAATTATTGCCGGAGCGTGAAAAACAAGCTTCAATAGAAACACGCATTCACAATGTAAACAAACACTCGCTTCTGAGAATGCACCCGTGAGAAATCGAATCAGTTAGTTGGATAGTCGGTTGGATCGTATGAAACGATTAATCCGAGACAGTAATTAATTTGCATAGAAATGAGTTCGATTTTCAGTGTACTGAATTAAGTGTTCGGTTAACGGTTCGTTAAAAGGTGTTACGATAGGTTGAGTAGCGTTTCAGAAATAATAAGAGTATTAGGGTGGAAATTATCAGAGCGTAGGTTAAAGTACAGATTAAATCTATTAGAGGAATTTCAATCGGATACCTTTACTGATGATGATAGGCACATATTAAAAAACAAGCGTATTATGCTAGATTCGACCAGGTAAATAAGATTAGAGAGATAGATTGCAGTACTGATAAATTCATAATGGCATTTTTTCCCCGTACTATAAGAGAACAGCATATGCAGCATAGCAAAGGAATAGGTAGGTGAAATATTGAATAGTCTGTAGTGCATGATGCATGTATTAACCCCTTAAATACTATAGATGCTAACAATCTCGTTGCATAAGACCCTATAGTTGCTTGTTTGCATGTTGCAATTAAATTGGGAATCATTGTCAGATCGCAGGTTGAAATTTTGACTTAATCTCTTAAATAAATTCCAAGACCATATTTTCAGTGATGATGTTAAAAATATTTTGCCGACCCCAACTTACTATGGTAGACTGGTCCATAATCGCAAAATTAGAGAAATTGGTTGCCGAACTGACAGATTCAAAATGTCCTTTTTTCCTCGTACTATTAGGGATATGAATAACGGTAACTATATCCAGTGCGAGTGTAGCAATGGATAACATTGGTAGCTGCATGTTGGTATAAAGACTTAAAGCCAACCCAACTAACAGCATGTTTTTGGATGTATGCTTTGCTATTTTTATCTTTATTTTAAAATATCGTAGTTTTTAACAGTACCTATACAAGTACTAATCCTTTTTTATGCATGATATGTAGTGCATGTTTGGTGAGAATTCACACTCTGCCACACACCTTTATGGTGGCTTGCAGGGCATTATGTAGATGTAGATGTAGTAGTGCATGCTTGGTGATCTTCACCCCCTGCTACACACCCTCGCGGTGGCTTGCGGGGTATCGTGTATATGTAGATGTCGTGTAAAACGGCCTTTACACACCCATTCTCGCACTCATTCTTCCAGAGGTGAGAGGCAGTGGTTGAGGGGCGCGAGGAGAGGCAGGAGGGAGGAAGAGGAGACCCACTCCACCTTCGTCCCAATTCACCTGTCGCGTCCTCCCCAGTCAGTCGCAGGCCGACGACCTTGAGATCCTCCCCTCTCTTCTCGCTGCCGCTTGCAACCGCTTTCCAGCGGCCGACCTTGCCCTTAAGCGAGCTACACCCCCTTCCATCATTCTTCCTTTCGATTCGGGGAAATCCACCCGACCCGGCGCCCCGGGAAATCATGCCAGGGCCGGGTCCAGCTGAAACCCGTCTCTCCTCCCCTCACTCTCCCTCATGCGTTAAATAAATATCTTTCTCCGGGAATAGAAATATGAATGAATAAAAAAAAACAAGGTTACGATGAGTCGCCAGTCCTCACGACGCTGTTTGGTGTTTCCCCTTAGGTTTTCATCCGGTGCTACTTCTCGACTGGCGTGATATAACGTCTTACATAACGACGCCGCCGCACGTATCCTTCGAGTTGTATCATCCGCTTCAAGGGATTCGAGTGTCGTAAGCCCCGTCGTCGATCCTTCCCGATACACCAAAGGCGCAAAGCGATGTCGGATCATGACTCATATCCGTGGAGTGCTTTCCATTGTGCATGCAGACTGCCCGTCGGTCATTCTAGTCTTCCATTGCTCACGTCGCCGAACCAAATTGGCGATAGTTTTTATTAGTTTTCTACCACCGAATTTTAGCCTAAATGGGCATTTCATTCTTTCCTCTACCCCTTACAATCCAAACTCTGTCACCCTTCTGCCATTAACACTTTCTTTCACTCGGTAATTTATCCATTTAAGCCTTTTTTTTCTTCGTAATATTAGGCATATGAATAGGGGTAAATATGCTCAATGCGCGTTTATCAATGGATAGCATAGGTAGCTGCATGTTGGTATAAGGACATGAAGCTAACCCAACTAACAGCATGTTTTTGCATGCTTGCTTTGCTATTTTTATCTATTAATAGTGAAGTTTAGACAAGTATATAAATACTAATCTTTTTAATTGCATGATATGTAGTGCATGTTTGGTGAGAAATCACGCCCTGCCACACACCTTTATGGTGGCTTGCAGGGTATTATGTATATGTAGATGTAAGTCATTCCTTACTTTAACCTGCCAGTCAGTCATCTTCCCTAAAAATGCCCCTAGCAACACCCTCTCACATTATTAACGGTTTCATTCCCTTCCTCTTAATTCTCTTAATTTCTGTAAGCAAATCTTTCCTCCCCTACCATCCCTAGGTCACTCTTGTTTGCCTTCCTATTCACCCACATCCCAAAAGCCACAAGTGTATATTCACTGTAGAGACCTTGGTGCCTTTCATTAGGCTAGTTCTGACACTTTTTTCACCACTCTTCCTTTAATACCCCAATTGCTAATCTCGCTCCAATTCCCGCCAAACTTTACGGCGTAAATTAAATAAGTTGACGGTCACCTGCCCTAGGATCAGTAATGATAATCAGTAATAATGAACAGTAATGATTATAAGGATCAGTAAAAATAACCATAAAAGTATACCATCTCTGGCACGGATGTTGTATTTTAGTATGTTGATTTGTCATATTTTTGAGAGTTTACATTACTCTATTCTACACAATCATAGCCACTCAATAACATAAAAATTCTGCAACCTATTATATTCAAATTCACGGTTAATTGTTGGCACGATTTCATGTGTGAATTCGGAGGATTATGGAGATATTGCGTGAGTTTGCGAACATAATTGGCAATGAAGAAAAGAAATTGTAATTTATCACAGTTTAAAACCAATTTAATACAAACCTAGGTTTTAATGACACTGCGTCATCTTCAGGTCACTGCGTCACCTTACCTGAAAATGATGCAGTGTCATCGTATTAAAGTGGTTTCTTAAAATATGGTAAATTACAATATTGTTTCTTCTTTGCTAATTCGAATTCATTTGTATTTTCAAAATTGTTCCTTCCTAGCGTGTGCAGTAGTTAAAATTAGAGTTAAATAATGAGAATTTGTTTCGATGTTACAGTTAACACAGTGATAAGCTGTCATGGTAGGAACCGATGACGTACTTTTTTATTAGGATAGCAATTTTAATTTGATGCTGAGAAAAAAATATTTGAAGTAGGTATATTTTACGAACCGGCCATCATGAAAATGTAATATTCATTTTAGTAACGGAAAGGAGAGATTGAACTGCAATGACCACCCAACGTTAGTTTTATTTCTGGTGAATAAAAATAGCTTAATCTTGATTCTTAAAGAAGCAAGAATTATTCCGTCGTATCTTAATTATTCAAAAATGTGATGTGACTATATTTTCCATCCTAATGGAATGAATTTTCAAAATCTAGTGTGATATGCAAGTTATAACTCAGAGGTTGTCAACTTTGGAGCAACAAGTATTAACTCTAATACAATTTTTCAATTCCAAAGATCAAATCCGAAGATATATTTCCAAGATTAAAGCCGAAAGAAACAAGGTTTAACCTTATGCACACTCCAAACAAAAGTCAGGTGCGTGGTTTCCATGCTAAAGATGCAAAAAATGCTAAAAACTTATCGTAGACCTCAAGCTGTAAGTCGCCCATAATCGCAGCTTCTTCGTTTGGAATTTCGGGTAAGAATTTTGGGTGAAATAGAGAGAAATATTGATTTACTATTGTATAAGGATGCCCTAATTTAATTTTGCAAAATATATTACGTATTAACTGAATGAAAAAAGTATTTGTATTTCCATATTTTCCGGAGCTTAGTGGCCTAGTGGGTAGAGCACTTGGCTACTGATCAAAGGGTACCGGGTTCAAATCCGGGTGAAGACTTTGGATGCCCCCCAACGAAAACTCCTCGGAGTGCAAGGTGGACCAGGGAAAGGAACTGGCCCCCCTACCATTTGAGTAGGTCGATAGTATTTTTTTTATTTATTTATTTAATTACCTGCATGTTCAAATCAACGTGTGACTTGCATGCAATGCCTTTTTTTGCATGCATGAGTATCTATGAAATTGGTGTCGGGTTTCAAGGCATGCATGGTATTCATGGGTGTGTCCTACATGATTAGGATTTTGTAATTTTTCTTCTTTTTTCCCCAATTACTTTTAAAGGTGTAGTGTTTGCTTTGTAGTGTTCATTTTTGTTTGTTGTGTCATTGTTCCGGGTGTGGATGCACCCCCTGCCACACACCCTCGAGGTGGCTTGCAGGGTATGTCTTAGATATAGATATACCCTGAATTTGTGAAATTCACACGCCTGTGGCTTAGTTCGGGGTGAGCTCTACCCTCACCTGTCAAAACCAACCTTCGGGTTGAATCACTGAGTGAGAGTATTTTCCGTAGAAACTTCCTCGGGAACAGGGTGGCAGGATGGCGGAGATAAGTGCTGGCAATAAGAAGTCAAAGCATCGTATATAATGGCAGATAATTGGATAATCACAGACCTGTCTGGCCTGTGAGGTTAAACGAGGAAAATGATAGTAAGTTAGATTTAATGAATAGAGGTGGAAGTGTGCCAATTTGAAGGATGATATTATGTGAGGCCAACATAGTTATGAATGGATGACCGCTTTACCAGTGATTTTTTTACCATTTTCTGTGATTTCTCATCAATAATGGAACTTGCAGGCAAATAATAAACTGAAAGAAAATTATAAACATCAATTCGTGTCATACTTGAGCATATTTTTTGTGAGACTTTTCCAGAATTATTATTTAATGACTAGAGGATAGACTAGGCACCCAGTTAGTTTTGACTCTATGAACAATCGTAATGAGTTAATCTTCGAGGGTAAAATTCACGTTGAACGAACCTGGTTCGTCCATATGGTGGTAGGTATAGTTGATGTACGGGTATTGAAATCTTGCTTTGTATTTTATCTATTGGAAGTAATGAGAGAGGCTTTTTTGAAGTAAAAATAAATAAATTTGAATAATGGAATTTGGCAATGCCATTCCAAAATTTGAAGCTTCGCTGAAAAATTTCCAAAATTTTTCAGTGAAGCACGGAGCATTGAGAGCTGCATTGTTGTGTTAATCCATTCTCATTTTATGAATAAAAATATTGATCTCATTTAACAGGAATAATAAATATCAAACCTTAACAATAAATTACTCCAAACTGATCTGAAATTGGCAAGCTAAGGATGTCCATTTGCCAAAATGGCGGCGTATATCAACGTATTGCCTTCTTGAATTAGTGAGAGAATAATTCTTATGGACATAGTATTCTTGAGCCGTTTTTTTCAATTTCATTTTCTTTTAGTTTTAGAGACTAGAGTACTTGGGTAATATAACATTTGGTATTCGATTCATTTTTCTGATAAAGATGTTTGGAAAGTCATTGGGAAACTAATAATAATGAACGCATAATAATACATTCTCCAAGATTGCGATAACCTACTTCTCGCGGGGTAACCAACCTCTTACAACCTTCGGTGGTGTGAATTCCCAACCAGCCACTCTGGGCCTTTTTTGCGTTAATACTAACTTATGTAAACTGTACTTAATTATTTACTTTCCCTTATAGCACATATTTCAATGAATTCTAATCTTATCCGTAATTTCCGGTCTGCCCCGCAACTACAAACGTTTCAGACTGGAGGGAAAATATAATGAACGGGAATAGATGGAAAGCAGGAAGGCCTGAGAGAAACCTAGTGTCGGTATTAGTCTGCTATTGGCAAAAGCCGCTTTACGTCCTCTCCAACGGACGGAGTACTGACCTTAAAGTATCGGGGCGGATTAATCGAATTGACTATCACTGCCAGCGTTCTAATCCAGTACTTGGGTTGAGAGGTCAGTACTCTAACCACTATAGTACCCCACCCAGTGAGTTCTAATTAAATAGTTGTATTTGCTAAAAGCTTACCCTATTCTTTAAATATTTCAGCAATAACTTATTTTCCATTGTGAAATCAATATTATGTAATCAAAAATAATTATGTATTTCAAAGTCATTGTCGCGTAATGCATTCTTATTTTCATTTAAGATAGGACATAGGCTACCCTAAAGTCAGTTTTTTCCCGGTTAGAATGCTTCCAACTTCGGGAGAAATACAATAGCAGTGTATAGGAGGATTAATGTATAATGGTTGCCACTGTTATAGCTTCAACGCGTCCACTGCCATGTCGTCCACTGACAGCATTTAGCCATCTTCTCTCTCGATCACTTTGCTTTCTAAGTTCTTATTTTCATTTAAGATAAGACATAGGCTACCCTAAAGTCAGTTTTTTCCCGGTTAGAATGCTTCCAACTTCGGGAGAAATACAATAGCAGTGTATAGGAGGATTAATGTATAATGGTTGCCACTGTTATAGCTTCAACGCGTCCACTGCCATGTCGTCCACTGACAGCATTTAGCCATCTTCTCTCTCGATCACTTTGCTTTCTAAGTTAATTAGATACGGAAACTACAAACTAGGAATTTTCATCGCGTTTCAAGAAAGCCAAACTTAAATATTATGGAACTAACATAATTTTTTCACCTTCGCACTTTTTAAAATGTCGATAGAAAGAAAGGAGGAAAAAGAACTTCAGGTACATTCCAGGTTTGTTTCTCAATAAGGGTGAATAATATTCAAGATCGGAATCCATTTGTTTTTTTCTTAGAGTTGCCATATCCTTTGTTCTAATTAGATTAGAACAAAGGATATGGCAACTTAGCAACGATTGAAGGTTTGGTATGTGTGGTGTAGGTAAAGGTAACCCGCAAGTAAGCCCCGGGGCGTGCAAAATGCAAGGATTGCAGGTAACGACGGCATGGCTCTTTTTTCGCGAGTAAGTAGTTACTCTAATGGCTGTTTACTCAAAACCTTTTGAGAATGACTGGCTCCCCCAAGGTTATCTCAGTGATGCGCGACGTTTTCAAAGTTGGTCGAAAATTTGTAAATCATTGTCATATCTAAGTAGACCTCAGAGCATTAAAATGCAAGTACCGAATGAAAACAGGAAAGCATAAAGAGGATTAACCCTATTCTCATGAATCCATTGTGAGAAGCACCGTGTGAAAATTCGAATGAAGCAAGAAACTTTCAAATAATTTTCCGCAATATTTTCCAACGAAGAATTTTCGCAAATTTGGTCCTGAAGGAAAACACAACGCATATGAAACATCGGAGTAAAATGTGATTTAAAATAGCTAATGATGCCGATATCAAATGAAAATTTTCACGAGAAAAGTATCATTTCAAGGCCAAAGTAACAAAATTCATTTGAAAGGTTAGATTAAACCTCTTCCGTTTCATGTTATTCCCTGTCATTGCACTTTTCTCAAACTGAAATTACCCAAGGAAGAGGCTGGATTGTTAAATGCAGAGTAACTGCTAAACTTCAACGCGGTATTAATTAGATTAGAACTAGGGATGGGTCGGTTCCACTTTTTTTCGGTTCCGGTTCCGGTTCGGTTCTTAACTTCGGTTCTCGGTTCCGATTCTCGGTTCCGGTTCTTAATTTACCACCTAATTTTCATTGCTCAATGGTAAGACAAGGTAATCAATAATCTCTTTCAGAGACTGAATTAGAATAATTCGCGACTCTGAACATCTAAGTACACTATTTCACCAGGTTTTAATGTGAAGCCTCCACTTTCGGAGTGTGAGTAGGTTTCAAACTGGTTTTCGCGCCAATTATTTCGGTACCGATTATTTTTGGCCTCGGTTCCGGTTCCGGTTCTAAGCTCAAGAACCGGTGGAACCGAGAACCGAAGAACCGAACCGACCCATCCCTAATTAGAACGAAGGATATGGATATCATGACGCTAATTTCATGACAACAGGTGAATGGATCAGACTACCCAATTTACTTTGGAAATAGATTCATTTTCATTCATAAGCAAAAATTACTCAGTGGAGCATTTTAGGAAATTTGTCGAATTGAAAAAAGTCGGCACATTGGCATGAAGAGGCACTTATTCTCCCGTATTCCCTTCCTTGCCACTCCTTACGTATCACTCTTCTTGGAGTTAAGGGTGGCGGGCTGGTGTGGTTGCTGGCCCTCAAACCAGATGGCCCGAATCGAACAGGGAAGTAACGCATATTTTAGAGGTATGCGTGAGTACTTTATGGAGACGCCTTTCAAGAGCAGTAATCCTTCCTTCGGATAGGGCGTTGAACCAAGCACTCTTGAAGCCTTTCGAAAAGAGTAGTTTAATGTTGGCGCCAGCTTTCTTTCAACTCCTTCCGCGTATTCTGATAAATATCTAACCACACACAACTACCCATCTACAAAAAATGATTCAAATAACCATAGTTGTCGGGTGCCTCCTCAAAACAAGTAGGGAATCAGCTGATTGATTAAGAGAGAATAGTTTCGTCGATAATGACTGCGTAAATATTTTTGCTAAGACTCCTCCTTTGCTGCAGAATACGAAAAAACGATCGAACCTAATATTTTGTTTTCTTTACTCTATGAAGATCATGTACATACATCACACAATAACATGCAAATTCTCATCAAGCTAATTGAGCTAATCACTGAGGTGGTGGGTGCTATGGGAGTATAGGAGGTGAAGATAGCTCAATGATAATAAAGTACCATTGCAAAGAGCGTTGCTAAATGACGTATAGCAGAAAGGTTCCTACCCCAATTCCGTCTGTAGCTTCTCAGCAAGATAGAAAATCCAGAAAATTACACAGCTTGGGTAGAACTGGATGTGGTCGAAGGCGTGTCTCAGTTTCAAACTTGGGACCTTCAGGCAGCACCCCAACGCTACTTCAACTGGGTAACCACATCGTTATTTGAGCAATAATGAGCTGAAATATATATTTTTTATCATAAACGTGTCTCAATGAAAGAGAGACCGAATATTGTTGCGGGATATTTGCACTTTTGATTATTGGCTCTTCCTCATGCGTGGTTATGAGAACTGTTTAAGTATGCATTTTGAACGTAGCCTCTTATGCAAGTGCATTATGGCTTAATCTCAAACGACGCGTGCCTTTCAATGAGCGTGCAAACAGTGATGAGCGCTAATGTGAGAATTGGGCAGAGATGGGCCACGTCGGTTACGAACGGTGGGTCGTCTTCACTTGCGCAAATTCGGGGGGTCCGAAAAATCTCGGAGACGCGCTCGCCAAACATCTCGATGGATTCAAGGAAACGATTGTTGCGCGGGCTGGGTCCGCCGCACAGCAAACACGTGACATGCGAGAGGAGGTCGACCTTCCGCCTTCCCCCCACCCACAATCCCCTCCCCTCCTCCACCCCCTTTCGCTCTCACACTCGCCCCACTTTCTCCCCGCGTGACTACAGTCAATTATCTTCCCTTTAAGTTCCTTCCCCCTCCTCCACATATTCTGTCGCCGATGAACAAAAAATTTGTCATAGTGGTCATCTTATACAATTTCGTCCGACTCAATTCAAATATGCTTGAAAATTAAGACGCCAGAAAGGGAACCAACGTGTTCATATCACTCACCTAAGAGACGAATTCCTTGAGAAGGTATTTTTACGTTTTATTAGCAACACATCTAGGTGCGCTGTTAGAACTCCCATGCTCATTGCATATCTAACATTGGTTGTGTGGAATTGATCACCATTTTTATTTTGTGCAGGCTTAAGCCTTAATTTTAATTAAGATAGATTATGCTTTTTGTTGACCTGATAAGTTATACCTAGGCCATTTGCTGCAAACCACTTATCTAGCTCTAATTATGTATGCTGAATTATGTATTCAGACCTGATAAGTTATACCTAGGCCATTTGCTGCAAACCACTTATCTAGCTCTAATTATGTATGCTGAATTATGTATTCATATATGTAAGAGTCATTCGCCATTTTTTCACCTCTCATCGCTCTTCGAAGTACTTTCCTTTATTTTTTATATTTGTCTTTGTGAATTGGATTGTGATTATGTACGGTTTCATTGCTGTTAGCAAATTAATGTATCTTTGTTGCAGTCTGTAGCTATGAGGATACTTCTCCTTGTCCTTGCATTTCTTAACTTTTTAAGACCAGATGCAATTTGTGTTGCATCTGGTCTTAAAAATTGCAATTGACGCAGATTGCAATTTCAGTGAAACTGCTTGAAAAGTGTGGTGATGCTGGTGATATGGTGGTCCTGTACAGTGGCATTACTCTTTGTGATATCATAGTGGGTGTCAACGAAGCAATTAGCACTGGCTAACTGAAAAAAATATCCTCGAAAATAATTGCTATCTTCTCCTGATCGCAATGAATTGCGTTCTCTGTGATGACGGTAGTCAGTATTATGATAGTAATTGAATAAACTAGCAGATGACGTTGAAATATCATATTTTAATTTCAGTTTTATTTTTTTTCTGAGCATCTTAGAGACAACAGTAAGTTTTAAAATGCTTAATGTACATGGAGTTGCATATAAATAAAAAGGTTCTTTGTGATTAACTTCATTTTCACCGTAAATTACTACGGAATTACTGCTGCTACGTATTCAGGTCGATAGTGAACTTGCCCTCCTGGACAGATGATGCCTCTATCGGCCTCCGCGGGAAACGACTTCTTTAAGAGAACATGGACTGGACGGTCTACAATCTAGATCATTTTGTAAAGCCAAGAGTGGCATAAGAAAATGAACCGACCTTGATGTATAAATTTAATTCACTGGTAGGATCAGTAGGTACATGAGGAGGTTAACACTTACCGGGGCGACCTTCTGGTTGAAGATGAAAAAACTGTGGGTTGCGGAGTTGCGAGTTATTGGTAATTTTACTTACTGTTAGATTTATGGACGTTGAATACCAAAGCAATAATAAGGCCGATACTTTGTGGAAGTGAAACAGCTTAAATGGAGCAGCAGTTTTTCTTTCTTTAGTCTCTAGGCATGAATATGTCTGCCCTTACCTCGAATAAAATCGATAAGATTCTCGCTGTAGTTTTATCTCTTGAACCCAACATAATTTTTATCACTAAGCAATAGGAATTAAGTTATATACTCTGAATCCTTAAGCTACAATTTTATTATCTAGCACATGTTTAATTGTAAATCAGACAATTCATTCAGTCTGAATTTTGAGTGTTGAATCAATTTTGAATTAAAGTGGAAGTTAGGCAAATTCATTCGTTCATCAAGATACTTATGGTAAGAGTTCAATCAAAGATGACTGAATAGTTAATAACAATGTAGAAAATTTCCTTTGTAATAAAATGAGCTCATTCGCGATAGGATTTGACTGAGTATGCAATAACGCTATGCAATAGGCAGACATTCGCATAAGCAATATTCAATTTTTAAAGTGGGTTTCCAATCAGTATTTTGCATTGCATTCATCGTTGCCCTCATTATGACTCTGTTTTCTCCTGTCACATATAGTGAAAACACTTGGCTTCGCAATGCTACTTGTATTTTACTTTTATAAAAAATATTCAGCCACAACGAATTACGGCCATGAGCATTTCGAGTAACGGCCCAAATCAACTTTAAGTTCATCTATTTCCTTTAGTATTCCCTCAATGGGGACGTTTACTCGGAACCGAAATTGCAATTTAGTACACGAAATTGTTAGATGGAAACGAAAAAAGAAATTTAGTGAAAAAATTAATCTTCTAACCACAACCATTCATTCATAAATCAAAAATTAAAATAAGCAAAAGGTGACGCCCACCGAAAAAGCTGCTCTGATATCATTTACGTCATTTTCCTTTCGTCCTTGACTGGTCTTATGGTAACGGGAGGGAGTGGAGAGGGGTTCTCAGAAGGTCTGCTCGCACAGATGCTGTCGCAACTGTCCTATTGGCAGAGTCAACTGTATCCCCCCCATTTGCGACAAGGCGAAGTAGCTTCGCGGGCTCAGTTGTGATTGGACGAAGTCGATTAACGTCAGAGGTTGCACCACACCCACTTTTCCGAAAGGGTTAAAAACATCAGTTTTTCGACGCCTATAACTCGAGAAATAATTTACGGAACAAAAAACGGAAAAATACGGGTCTTTTTATTTTACAAACTCTATCATATTCGGCAATAAAAAATTTTGGTAAACGACCCCATTCCTCATTCATTTTCTTGGCGTATAACTTCTCGATTCTAAATTTACCAGCTGAAATTTCCTCCTCATAAATTATGACTTCCTTCACACGAAGAGAGTATCATATCATTCAAGTAATTGTTTTTCCCCTGCTATTTTCGACCTCACTGAGTTACCTTGCATCACACCCGTTTCTGTATTCATGAGAATAGGAATGAGAGATCGAGTTCTTGAAGTTGTAAGAAGTCATTGGAGAAGAAATTGAGGAATGAGGGTCTACATCCGAACATGAATATTACCCTGTGAACCAACGCAAGAGTGAGCAGCATGAGGTGACAGGTCATTAGTTGTGAAGCTGACTCTTAGCAAAAAAAATCTTTGTTAATTAGTAATGAAAAACAGTGCACCATATGTTTGAAAGAACTGCACATTGTTTGCGTTATAGCCGTATATGGTGCGTGAGGAAAACGATTATTTTTTTGTCCGGCAGTTGATTTAACATATTTTATCGCTTGTTTGTCTTGCTGATGTGACCCTAGTGTACCTTCTAGAGTTAAAGGGCTCCCATTCAGTCTCTTCCGATGCGCGAGTGACACTTCCTGTGCACTCATTTGAATTCGTTGCTAAACACGCTGCTTGAAATTTTAATAGTTTTAGCATGAAGTTAATTCGTATTTCCTGTGTTTCTGCAAGTATACAAAAAATACCGGAACATTCAGATAAAAAGATATGGAATTTTGAAAGCTCTCCTTAAATTTTGTTAGCAAAATTGTAAGTTAATTTGTTAAATATCAGTTTTAGACTTTTTCATAGTGAGTTTTCTGCTTTTCAGTGTAGAACCATGGTTAGTGAAGAATATTGGCTGTCGTATCGACGTCTGATGTCTGCTTAAACCGATAAAATCAGAGGGATGGAGTAAGCTGACTAGGATGACCCTAGGATACGCGGAGAGGGAGCGTCAAGCACCTCATCACGGTTAGATAAGCCACAAGGTTGACTGTTCCGACCCTGCTGATCCTTGCGTGTAGATCATGTATTGATTTTAAATGATGGAGTATTTAAAATAAATTTTTGAAATCTGTGAATAATTGGTAGGTATATTTTGAAGGTGATCTAAAGACGAGGAGCCGAATAAATCAATATTTTTGTATACATTTATGCTTAGGGCCGTGTTCAAGTGGGAAGACCTATATTGGCGAATCGTGCAGATCGGTTGCTGTAAGACTGAAGGAACACCAGAGAGCTACGGAGAAGAAACAGTACAACTTATCCGCCGACTCCAAGCATGCATGGGGCGAACCAGGGCATAAGATATTCGAGGAAACTGAAATATTAGCTAAAGAGAAACGTTATTTCCCAAGATTGATAAGAGAGGCCATCGAGATAGTGAAGGCACCTAACAGATTCAATCGAGAGGAGGGATATCCACTGCTCAGTGCGTGGAAAAGGACCCTCCGCCATCCAGCCAATCAGGGAGCAGCTACGAGACGGGACGTCCTATATATAGGCGGCGAAAACTGCAGCGAACCAACAGAAAGCCGCTGAGAACTTCCACCGTTGGACAAGGAACCAAGGAAGAGGATCACTCCCGCAGAACGCATTCGCCATAGAATAACAACGACCATCACCATCCTTCACTTCTAAACTGCATCAAACCATCGAATCGGAAACGCCAAGGAACTACCACCGCTGGACTCTGGACCTCATCGATCTCCACAGAAGAAACGCAATATTGTATAAAGTCACTCATTTTTTGTAAGACGGCTCGCGTGAGCCTAGCCTAGTTGCATGTAAATAGTGCATGTTTGGTGATCTTCACCCGATACCACACACCCTTGCGGTGGCTTGCAGGGTATCGCGTAGATAGATAGACAAATTGAATATAGGTCTATTATGGGTAACCTACGAGATACCTCGAAATTTTATTTCACGTTCTAAAAGAGCCACCTGAACCTAATAGTTCGTCACTCTAAATACCGAATATCCGCTCCGTATAGAATATATTTCCCCTTTCTGCTAACTAACAATTTACTCAATATTTTTTCACAAAGTTGGATACTTCATTATTTTTTCGT
Source organism: Platycnemis pennipes (assembly GCA_933228895.1). Lineage (NCBI taxonomy): Eukaryota > Metazoa > Arthropoda > Insecta > Odonata > Platycnemididae > Platycnemis > Platycnemis pennipes. The sequence continues at coordinate 15,989,053 of OW121854.1, read as the reverse complement.
TTCAGATCATCACATTTCTTTTGTGGAATATTTTCCCCCAGACCATGACTAGCATTTCTTTGTTTGCCTTCTTTTTGCCCGTACCTTAGTGCCATTCAAACTGACCTCTCTAGCGCCCGCAATCCACTCTCACTAAGCACATCCCTTGATAACAGAACCATAGATGGTTGCACTTCTTATCTATTTATCTCTGGACTTTTTCTTTCCGAGATATATTCTCGCTAACCTATTCTAGACGCATAAAATCTGAGCCCTATCATTCTATTTTCTACGTTTCGTAAAACCTTTTCTTTCAAGAGCAATGCTATTCATGATATTCTTATTATCTGGCCTATCACTACGTAATACTAGTTACCTCACCCGAGAACTCATGGTTACAGAATATAGGGCAAAGACTGCTTTCATGGAAAGTTGTGGAGGAGAATAAGCATCATAGTTCCCCACCTGGAGATGACATAATATGCTGAAACATAAGTCGTGCCAACAAAGTTTACTCAATCACCTTCCATTTCCTTGACTTTAAATGAATAAGATAGTTCTTATTTTAATATATCTTTGAAGTTTCAGTTATTCTTACACTCATTCTATTGTTTACTTTAAGTGCCTCCTAATCCAATTCGCCTGCTATTGCAAATGGGATCAATAAAACCTTTCTTCCAGAGTAAACAATTATTTTCCGATTTTAGTATTCTTTTTCCCAATATTTCTAAGGTTTGCAATCATCTATTAATAGTATAAAAAGGTCCTTTTGACTTTCGCTTATTAAGAATGTTCTAATTTTTCTCGACTTACAGTGATAATTGATGAAGTGCGGTCAATGAATGACAGGTACTAAATATGTGCAATGAGTAACATATCTGGCAAAGCTTCATCACTACGTACGAGGAAGTTTAGGTGCTTATTAATTTCATTCTTTGATCTAAGGCCTGATTTCACCGTAGAATAGGCATTTGATGGGTCAATTAATAGTCAATTAATTATGCCATGGTCCCTCTTAGAATTAAGATACAGAATACATATTGAAGAAGGATTTGGTGCTTTCCCGGCGAATAGACTGTAAGAAGAGCTCTCAGGATCTCCACCGGGTCAGGAACTAGAAGTTTGCCGACGTTTCGCTGTCCGACTTGGCCATCGAAACGTCGGCAAACTTCTAGCTCCTGGCCCGGTGGAGATCCCGAGAGCTCTTCTTACAGAATACATATTCCTTCCTTGTTTCATGGTCTTCCTACCGCTATCATTTCTTGGAGGACCTCGTCAATTTCTTACATTGAAAGCTTTATTTCTTCCATTCTGTTCATACCACCGTTCCTCAATCTTCCTCTGTTTCCGTTGCACCATTTCCCTACCATTTATTTTACTCTTAACTATTGATGTCTGTGTTTGATAGGCATTAGCACAATGAGTAGCGCCTGTACGTCCCTCGCTCTCTTAGTCTTCCCACCTATTGCAATATTTTCATTTACATCCATTCCCAATTATAGGGATAAACTTCCTCTAGCCAAGTACACAAATAAGAGGCGTTTTGGAGAAATACGCTTGAAGTAACATAAACCTGGCGATGGTCTCTATAGATTAGGAAAGTAAAACTTTTTGGTTGTAGAAAAAAATCCTTATTCTGCATAAAACTGGCATAAGATGCGTATTTTTCGGGATATATTTTCGTGAAAGGAATGTACCGATCTATTTTGGTTTTAGAACCTATAAAGAACAATATCAAAACCAATAAGAGCTTTTGTTACTTTCAAAATATGTTGGTTGGAAGACAGAGCTCCCCCTTCCATTTCCATCCTTATACCTTTCCTTCCGGTCTGAAACTCCTTAGTGCGGAAACAGACTTGGTTAGTTCGAAAGAAATCGCGCTGCATTTGACTCATTGGACTGAAAAATCACCGATCAAAATTCGACTACAAATCTGCTTTATTAGGACCTTACAATCACTCATCGGAAGCTGACGCATACAATCAGGGAAAAAGGTATGTTTTAACAGCGTGGGTGAAGGGGAGGTGTTTCTTATGTGACTCACGGGATCATGATATTACGGCTTGACCGTCATCCCTTTCTCCTTTTTATACTCTTCACTGCGACCCAAGGAAAGGATTCGCGGCCTTTGGCCTTGAATATACGGGGAAACGATGCAAGGAAAATATGTATTTTCTCGTAATATATGGCTCGTTTGGCATTACAGACCGCTTAAAACTTATTTATATTCATAGATCATATCCTTGCATTACAGGGAGTTATATTCCACACTGTGGACCGTAGAACTCCTCACAGGAGATCCCGATTTCGAATCCAGGAGGGGTCTTTGGTTTTCTCCTGTGAAACGCAAAATGTATTTTCTAGATACCCGATATCATTGAGAAACCAGAGGCGATACAGGAAAAGGAGATTCTCCCTTTGCTTTGATGCGATGAGAGTTCCTCACACCATTGAACCAACGCGTTGGTTCAATGGTGTGTGTGTTCAATGGTGTGATTCAATCATGATGAAATAGGGTATTGCAAATTATTTCTCTTCACAGTATTTCTCCCTGGCACTGAATAAAAAATGACACTGACATTTAACATAACAAAAATAATTAAGCATCGGGATCGTAACCCCCCACAATCCCCGACAACGTTCCGCGGTGTCATAAAACGGACCCTTCGCCGAACGCCCAACCTCAGTGCAGGGGGCGGGGGAATTGCAGCCGTGCGACACTAGCTGTGGGTTGGTGGCCTCGAAGAGACAATAATCCTGTGTGATATGCATGCTGTCTCCGTTAAAAGTGTACGTATTCGTTGGTAGGCGATGTCAAGTTGGTATGAAGAGAAACTCCCGCGGTGCACCCGAAGAAAGAAGTTTTTCAGTACCTCCTAGACCTTTACCCCATGTGTTAAAATGCGTAATTTTTTCCGCGATTTCTGCAAAATATAATGCATGGAGGATCTTGTCAATGTTTGTATCTCGAAAATCTCCAAAGCGGAGTGGATGCGACTACAATCCAGTCCACACACTTGCCGCGCCACGTTACTCCCCGCTGCAGGCGGGTTCAACCAGACTCGACCGCGCGATCGAAAAACTGATGTGAAATTCGGCGTCGCAAACGGTCGCAGTATCACTCATCGGATTCACACTGTGGAAGCTTTGTTGAGTTTCCCCATATAAGTTACTTCGTGATGCTCGGTGATGCAATTAACTATTTCTCTACCTATATGAAAAAAATGACCAAAAATTAAGGTCTGCCATTTTGTTTAATATCTTTGGTAAATAATTACAAAAATGTAAGCAGACTACATGAAAACAAAGACAAAAAACTGTTTCATCTAATTAAATGACTTTTTATTCCAATTCTTTACACATAATGCTTAGGTAAGGGCTTGATTTTGAAGATTTCGTGAGAAAATCGAGTGTATGTAATTTTTGCGAAATTTGTGCAACTTTGACCTCATGCTAATTGTTAAGTGTTGTGTACTAAGAAAAATGCTTTGCATCATTGCATGTCCAGGTCTTTTGAGAATATTAATGCAAAGTTTCAGCTTCCTGGCTTGAAAAAATCACTTTTTGTATTTTGGCCAGGTATTTTCGATTTCCGACCACTGTGCATCGCCGCAAATCATTTGGTTGCCTTTACCCTCACTACCTAGGCTAATTTTTGGTGTTAATCACTGTGGATTTTCGCTGAAGTGTGTAGTATCTACAACTATATATTATCTGGCAAATTCAATGCGAAGATGTGTGGCACGTGATGACCCTACACCAGCTCTGCATCCAGACGTGTAAGCAATGCAAGTAACTACACTACGGTGACCGATATTAACTCGATTAAAATTGAGCGTATTCTTGACCTCACGAGCTCTCAGTATTTTGAGTTAAATTGGAAAAAAGGGTGTAGTGCACCAATAAACAATTTGGTATCAAAATGAAGGCCTCATCTCCTCCTAGGTTTCAAACATTACTAAATTACTCCCATATATAGAAGCAACATGTGTGAGTTCAATGTACATACGTGCGTCCTTCCGCCGCCTCCTGGATTTAAAAAAAGTAATCACCTACAGCCACGTGATACCTGCTATGCCATCGTGAGAGTGTGTCAGTGGGCGATTCTACACCAAGTAAGCATTATGGACGAGTAAACAATAATTATAATGAGTAACTATACTATATAGCATCAATACTACCAAAATAAAATTACCAAATAAGCACCCTTAGTTGATTTTTAAATGAGCTTAATATGGGCAGGTATTACACAACTCTTGTGCGGATATTTTCGGTTACATTTCAAATATCAAGGTGGTATTTGGGACAAATACACTAACGATTTGCAAATTATTACATTTACATCCACACGATACCCTGCAAGCCACCGCGAGAGTGTGTGGCTAGGGGTCAAGATCACCAAAAATGCACTACCGACATGCAGACAGGCAACTATAGTGTCTCATGCAACTAGAATGTTAGTATCTATGGTATTTAAGGGAGTAATACATGCATCATGCATTACAGAATACTCTAAAATATTTCCCCTACCTATACCTTTACCATGCGGACTATTATATAAAGCAACCTCGATGGTGTGTGTGACAAAGGTTAAGTCATCAGAAAACTTCTAAACATCCAGAACACACTGCATACATATATAGACAATACTACTCATGCACTACAAAAATGAACTTATATAAAAATACAACAGTAACGATGTAAAACGAAGAAACGTAAATAAATTATATCGTAAATATTAGGTTCATGCAGACTTGTAGAAAAGCCTGAAGCCTACCAAATCTATCCTAAGTACTCACATGTTTACCCTGTGATTCTATTTGATCTTATTGCCTCTATGCATGAACATCTACGTCATCCAAAACAATTCACACGGATTAGTCAAAATACTTCTGCAGACTACTTAGCTCTTCGTATGTAACGTGAAATGGTAGGTTCTTTCGTTTCTTTTGTCTCGAGTGTTAGGGATGGAACCTCCTTAATGAAGCCAGGAATGGGAGGGAGAGGGCTCGGAGCTAGCTGGGGGCGTTTCTTGAGCGAGCCAACGGTTCGGCAGCCGACCGGATGGATTGTGCGTGCGTGCCCGAATGTTAGAACGGTGGTGTGGCGTCGTTATGCAACGCGCTGCGGCCGCGCCGGGACGCGGAAGAGGCGTCCCTAATGGGCAAGAGTGAAGGATCAGCGGACTGACCACTCTTCGGTCAAGTGGGCAGAGAAAGAGGGAGAGAAGGGAGGGGGGGGAGGGGCTGGTGAAAGGTGGCGTGAGCGGCTCACTTGACGATAGGACTCCTCGGCCCAGCTAAGCGAACATATCCCCCCCTGGAAATATAGTGGCTGGGATTTTTTTAACCTGCATTCACTTCCAAAGCATTTGAATTTTTCACGTAACGTATGCGTTCTCAATTGCGACACTCCATACGCATGTGTCTACTGAAAATTATTACGATAAGTGATATTCTCTGCCATAAATTCCCGGCTTCCTCGTTTTATTTCGCCAATGCTTCGAAAGTATTTTTCCCGCGCAAGTTTGTCTTGTGAAAGAGATGAATTTACGTCAGTAGGAAGAGGTTGGCCGATGAAAGAATCGAGTGGAGGGCTGCGTCAAACCAATCCTAGGATTGTTGACCATGATGATGAGGTTTCTCTTTGATTGGGGTTTTGATCGAAGAAGTTAGTTACACACCAGGATTTAATAAGTAGGGAAGTGCAACAGTTTTGATACATCTACATAATACCTGAAAGCCATTAAGGTGTGTGGCAGGGGGTGATTTCTCACCAAACACACTACATATCATGCACAAAATAGGATTACTATTAATATATTAGTCTAAACTTCATTATTTAAAAAGATAAAAATAGCAAAGTAAGCATACAAAAACATGCTGTTAGTTGGATTACCTTCAAGTCCTTATAGCAACATGCAACTACCTATGCTATGGATTGATTCACTCGTATTGGATATATTTACTGCTATTCATATTCCTACTTGTACGAGGAAAAAAGGACATTTTGAATCTGTCAGTTTGGCAATCAGTTTCTCTAATTCTGTAATTATGGTCCAGTCTACCATAGTAAGTTGGGGTTTGCAAAATATTTTTGCGTCATAACTGAAAAAATTATCTTGGAATTTATTCAAGAGATAAAGTCTAAATTTCAACCTGTGACCTGACAATGATTTCAATTTTAATTCATTCAATAGACTGGTTACGCTAGTATGGTTATCGTATCGTCCCTTTACATATCATGCCGATCTTCGCTGCACACGTTCCAGTTCATTATTTAGACCGATTTCGTAGGGACCCAATACACCTGCAGCATATTCCAAATGAGGTCTTACAAGGGAAAAGTAGCTGATTTCTCGTGCATGATCGTCACATTTAGCCAATACTCTTTTGATGAATCCCAGTTTACGATTAGCTTCACTCATCATTTCACGTATGTGTTTACCCCAGAGAAGATCATGTGAAAGCATTATTCCAAGATATTTAATGCATTCCACGTTTGTTAATTCATTATTACTTATTTTGTAAGTGCTAGGAGGAGAACTATTTTTTCCAAAAATTCATTGCTAGACAATTAAAAAAATTTAATTCCAACTTCCATGTGTCACACGAATTTTCAATTGCTTGCTGGTCATCATTTAAATATTCTTTATCATTTGGGCATAGAATTCACCTGTACACTACAGCGTCATCGGCAAATAGACGAAGCTTACTTATTACCACCTTACTGATATCATTTATGTACGGAAAGAACAGGAGTGGACCTATCACACTACATCTACATCTACATAATACACTGCAAGGCACCATAAAGGTGTGTGGCAGGGGGGACTACCTTGTGGGTCACCCGTGATTTCAATTGCCGGTGAGGTAACACCGTCCAAAACAACCCTTTGTTAAGTAATAAGATAACGTGTACCTAAGTATGTATGAATAAGTGTATCTGACCATGTATGCCATCAAATACACTCTGAACAGACCCAGTAAAACGGAAGCTAATTTTCCGGATACTGGATCTTCCTGGAATACAACAGTTGATCGAAGAAAGCGACCGCTCCCCACTCTGACGTCTTAATCTTACTTGCCATTGTGCTTATCACGAGGAGAATTAGTTTCCTTGGTGTTCCAACTGGTTACATCGCACTACCTTTCTTAATGTAAATTAAAGAGAAGAAGCAAATGCAAGGGCCAGGAACGCACCGTAAAAACCTTAACGGAGCTACCCGCTACAACAGAGCTGAAAAGGTGGTAACAGCTGAAACGATGTTACTTGGGGTTTCTGGTCATATCCCGATCCAAGCAAATGATATTTTTTCCCTGTGGTAATCCAACTAAAGGCTAGTACTACAGCAATACCTTAGACGTAATTTAAACCCGCGACGTTTGGCTAACGAGGCCGTCATGTTACTGTCCTAGCTAATACGGCCGGCATTAGGCTCGGTATTAGCCGAGTTTTCTCCTCACCAATCAGATGTACTTTTTTGTTGCACAGTAAGGTGGATATCTAAACAAGGTAGCTCAATTTTCTTGCGCTTTGCCAACCTTATTGAAGCATACAGGAATTTGAGGAATGAGGTATGTTTATGTAGAGTTAGATATAATGGTAGAAATTATATTAAAATCTAACATAATATAAGTAAGTGGCTGAATAGAATTGTGGCATAAATTACTATGTTCACAGTGGTATTCTGGCGGTAGATTGGAATGCGTTTTCCAATTCGATGATTAGCTTAGGTATATGTATTGAATTAATTAATTAATTACAAAATGACCACTAATGAGCAGGTGTTAGTAACCTAATCTGGCACGACTATTCTAATTATGATGAGATATTCCCTTTTTTCCCGGTTAAGAACAGCCGCATTGGCGATGAGGAATATCTCCTCTCCCCATCGGAAAGCACATAAATACTGTCAGATTTCCTCTCACTTCCAATTAGATGTTTCGCTTATATGTATTGAATTAATTAATTTATTACAAAATGACCACTAATGAGCAGGCGCTAGTAACCTAATCTGGCACGAATATTCTAATTATGATGAAATATTCCATTTTTCCCGGTTACGAACAGCCGCATTGACGATGAGGAATATCTCCTCTCCCCTCCGGAAAGATCATAAATACTGTCAGATTTCCTCTTACTTCGCAAGCAAATGAGAGAGTCGAGTCAGAGTTCATAAAAAAAAACATTTGCCTAGTTTCTGTAAATAATGCAGGTCGATGATGACATTGAATGAAATCATAAAAATCTACATTGATGACGCAAATACTGAAAAGATACCATCAACCGGAAATTTACGCAGCTTGAAATATGCCGAGTAGTGGGAAAGTCGTCATCGTACAAATTTTGGCGGAAATCAAATCGTATTTCATGCACTATTCTGATAGGCAGATAGACAGACCTGGCAAATATTGTAACATTACTATGCTTTAAAATATCACTGCTTCGATTTATGGAATGCAAATGCTTGATTTTCTGCAAATAACCTATCCATCTATCATGTCAATGTGCATAGGGCCTTTGCTATTCCTTAGTAAATTTAGCAAACTTTAAATGCTTCACTCTTCTTGATCGCAGTGTTGAAATCGAGTAATTTTTCAAAGATATAACTAATAGAAGCCCACAAAAGTAAAGTTTAGTTAAATTAATTGATGAAGGTAAAGGGTTTTAGTATTCTATAAATATTAAATGTCACATGATCCTATACCAACTAGTATTTGCATTAAATGAGTAAAATGAGTTTGTGTTATTGAGTGTAAGATAGCTTTAACGAGCTGTTTTGTTTAACTGAATTTTTTGATGATCAAAAACTCTAAGGAAGGCCTGAAGAGACTTATGCCTCTTTTATAATTTTTTCCATGAAAAATTATACTGGCAGTCGTAATAAATTCCAAATATATTACTGCACTAGTATCTTACTTCCTTTCTGAGTTTTCTCTGCCTGAAATGCCTGTGTATTTGATAATTCCGATCAATTTTCAAAGGAAATTGTATTATTCCACAAGCAAAATGATGTACTAAGTGGTAACATAATTTTAAAATATTATTATTACTTGGTATCCGGCCGTTTTAGGTGGGTGGTTGAAGGACCAATCCTACTCGGTTTTACGCTTTCTCTTCCATTTTTATTGACAGCATCTCAACATCACCCCCCCTCCGCACTATTAGTATTTTAGAGATAGGATATCTATGAATTCCAATCCCTAGGGCCCACATTCAAGACCTTGCAGTTTCCGGTTTTGCAGTGGAATACTTGTCCCAACTTGAATGCTCTGTTTGGAACAAATTTGGCGAGGTAACCTGCTTTTCAGATTTTAAGTAACATAGTTGAGGGGTTTGCGCCTTTCGTTAAAGAGGCCTAATCTTACGCAACCCTTCCTCTCCTTCCTCCAAAATTTGTGCCTCTCCCCAAAATTTCAAATAACTATCCTCTGAAGCGCAAATGACTTCAGCTCAGTTGTTCTCCTCCCCGATTAACAACGAATATTTGACACTCTTTATCGCATCTAAAATAGTTACTTTTTTCCCTTGAATTGCTCCTTCAACAAAGGCTCTATCGCCACTAACTGCTCGTTTCACTCACTTATTATTTCTTTTGATATCCTTAATTTTCTACTTCTTCTCCTGTCATTCTCATTCTCCTGTCTTATTCGTTTTTATTTTCATTCCATGAAATTTCTTTCTCTAAATTCAAAAACTCTCTATCACTAAACTCCTCCGTTATTTAACTTGTTTTCTCTAGTTACAGATCTCTGAACGACTGGGCAGGACATTCCATATCAAACTCTGCGGCAGCCTGTCCTTTTCATCTTTGCCCAAAGTTCCTGCCATAAACCTTGCCATATTGGTACAGGATTCTTTTGATGAGATTTGTAATTATTTGCCCAGTGTCATTAGCACTTTTCCCTTTCTGTGTCCAAACTCATAGTCAAGAAACTAATTTGTTCCGCCTGCTCCATCCTATGATCACTTTAATTTTATCATGCGCCCATCCGTCAAAATAGTCCTCAACGCACTAACTTTTCGTCTGCTATATTTATTCCTTTCATTTATCTTCATTTCTCTTATCGGGCATAAAACGCACGATGCTGAATTGAATACGTTCCCTTTTAAAAGTGTTTAACTAGCTTTTGCCTTTTGGCAAATATTTAATTACTTTCCCTTCAACTTTTTCCCACACCTTTTTACTCTCAAGTTTCCCTCAGGCCTCACATCCTCAGGCCTCACATCCACCTCGGGATGAAAGTTGACTATTGCCAGCCTCGGCGCGGCGACGAGGTAAATCCCTCGCATGTCAATACTAGGGTCGCGGGTTCAAATCCCGCTCCAGGAGGTTTTTCACTGCACAAGGCATGAATGTTTGAGCTGTGTCTTGTTGTTTGTTATTAGTTAATAACAAACTAATGGATAGGGTGTGTCTGTAAGAAAACCTCCACTAGTTAGCATTCAATTTATCTACATCTACATAATACCATGCAAGCCACCATGAAAGTGTGAGGCAGGGGGTGAACTCTCACCAAACATGCACTAGATATCATGCATAAAAAAAGGATTAGTACTTGTATAGGTACTGTTCAAAACTAAGCTATTTAAAAAAAGATAAAAATAGCAAAATATACATGCAAAAACATGCCGTTAGTTGGGTTAGCTATAAGTCCTTATACCAACATGCAGCTACCAATGTTATCCATTGCTACACTCGTACTAAATACATTTACCGTTATTCATATCCCTAATAGTACGAGGAAAAAAGGACATTTTGAATCTGTCAGTTCGGCAATCAATTTCTCTAATTATGGTCGTGAAGGGAAGACTGGAGGCAGAATCTTTAATATTTTTTTAAAGGCGTAAATAAGTTGTGCACCACTCTTGTTAGGATTTAAATTGATCAAACGTCTTATTTACTGCATATAGCTATTAGTTCTCAAAAGATTAAGTAATATTCAGACGTATCCATTCTGGGTTTACCTTTAAATTTTTTCTACGGACTTCATTACTTTATAAATCGTTTCTTCAATTCTGATACCGAATTTTTTTATGCTATGAATAATAAGGAGGCTTCTCAGATGAATTAGTGTGAGCTTCTAATTGGTTTAAGTGAAAATGTCCAAAGACGGGAATATCTGAATGCCAATTAAAGTAGGATTATTGAACTACTATAATTAACATTCGGATATCCCTGTCTCCGAACATATTCAGGTGGCATCTCGTTACCTTTCCCATGGACGTACTTTGAAAACTGTGACTATTTGTTCAAATTGGCTTAAAACGATAATTCGATTTATGATACTTTAATTATCCTTGAAGTTATTTCAATTTCTTGAAATCTATAACATCGACTAAATTAAGTGCTAGTTTATCCAACTACAGTTATCGCTTATAAGAGTTGCATTACATTATGTTCCATTCCCTTCAGGTTATGTCCACGACATACTAAGCCTTATGACATATGAAACTTAAGCCTGAGGCCAGATTCTGTCCGTGTGGTATCCCAGACAGGATGTTGAACACGAGGCTCAATAGATCCACGGGGTTTTATCCACTGTGCTACATCTTCATCTACATGCACCTTGCAAGCCACCATAAAGGTGTGTGGCAGGGAGTGAATCCTCACCAAACATTCACTACGTATCATGCATTTAAAAGGATTAGTATTAACATATAAGTCTAAACTTCACTATTTAAAAAGATAAAAATAGCAAAGTAAGCGTGCAAAAACGTGCTGTTAGTTAGGTTACCTTCAAGCCCTTATAGCAACATGTAACTACCTATGCTATGGATTGATTCACTAGTATTGGATATATTTACTGCTATTCATATTCCTAATTGTACGAGGAAAAAAGGACATTTTGAATCTGTCAGTTCGGCATTCAGTTTCTCTAATTTTGTAATTATAGCCCAGACAACCATAGTAAGTTGGGGTTCGCAAAATATTTTTGCGTCAACACTGAAAATATTATCTTGGAATTTATTTAAGAGATAAAGTCTAAATTTCAACCTGTGACCTGACAATGATTTCCACTTTCATTCATTTAATAGACTGGTTACGCTAATAGTATAATTATCGTACCCACCCTTTACAAATCTTGCCGATCTTCGCTGCACACGTTCAGGTTCGTTATTTAGACCGATTTCGTAGGGACCCTATATAGCTGCAGCATATTCCAAATGAGGTCTAACAAGGGAATAGTAGCTGATTTCTCGTACATGATCGTCACATTAACCCAATAATCTTTTGATGAATCCCGATAAAGGAATTACAGTTACCAGCAGTGTGGAAAAATCCAATACTTTAAACACCTTCTACCAAAGCGTATTCAACTCATCGTCACACAACGCAGTGGAACCACCGCCGAACACTTTCAGTGAGCAAATGCCCGAAATAAAAATTTCATGTCGCGGAATAGAGCAGCAGTTAAAAAGCATTGGTATAAACAAATCACCAGGTCCCGATCAAATTCCCTCCAGAGTATATAAAACATTAGCTTCTGAAATAGCCCCATATCTAGAAATAGTATTCAATAAAACACTAAAGAACCACACAGTACCCAAAGATTGGAAAGTAGCTAACATTACACCTATATTTAAAAGCGGTGATAGGGAAGAACCTAGTAACTACAGACCCATCTCACTCACGTCAATCTCTTGTAAGATATTTGAGCGCATAGTAGTCACTTCGATCATGGGGCATTTGGATAGTCAGGGATTACTCATAAACAGCCAGCATGGGTTCCGGAAAGGTAGATCTTGCGAGACACAATTAGCTTTATTCGTAAACGATATTTTAGTCCACGGCGAAAGCAGTACTGAAGTTGATGCGATATTTTTAGATTTTAACAAGGCATTCGATAAAGTTCCTCATGATAAATTTATCTTGAAGTTAGAGAGTTTTGGTATAAATAAAGAAGTTGTATGCTGGGTAAGAGAATTCTTAAGTGGACGAAAGCAGAGGGTTGTCATAGATGGTATCATGTCGGACACAATCAAAGTCACATCGGGAGTTCTCCAGGGTAGCGTAGTAGGTCCGCTCCTATTTCTTCTATTCATTAACGATTTGGTTACCGTAGTTAGTAGTAAGTAAGCTTAGACTCTTTGCAGACGATGCGGTAGTGTACATGGGTATATCAAAAAAAGAAGACAGGAAATCGCTTAGCAAAGATTTAGATGCAATTCAAGAGTGGTACGACAAATGGCAGTTAGAGCTTAACCTTAAAAAGTGCGTAGCTATCAATTTTTGGAGGAGGAATAATTCGATAGAGCAATCCTATAGAATTAGTAACACGAAGATCGAAAACGTTGAAACCGTAAGATATTTAGGTGTAACAATCACTAAGGATTTATCGTGGGGAAGACATATAAGGGAAATATGCGGCCGAGCGAAGAGAAAGTTAGGATTTATAAAGGGAGTACTTGGGAAATGTGATGAGAGGACAAAAGAGCGATGTTACTTTTCACTAGTTAGGCCCACCTTAAGTATGCAGCCAGTGTATGGGATCCTAATGAATTAGGTTTGATCTGAGAACTAGACAGCGTGCAGCGTAGAGCAGCTGGGTTCGTTAAAAGATGTTACGATAGGTTGAGTAGCGTTTCAGAATTAATACAAGAATTAGGGTGGGAATCATTATCAGAGCGTAGGTTAAAGTACAGATTAAATCTATTAGAGAAATTTCAATCGGATAGCTTTACTGAAGATGTTAGGCACATATTAAAAACACCAGCGTATTATGCTAGATTCGACCAGATAAATAAGATTAGAGAGATAGATTGTCGTATTGATAGACTCAAAATGGCATTTTTCCCCGTACTATAAGAGAACAGAATAGGCAGCATAGGAAAGAGATAGGTTGGAGAAATATTTTAGAGTATTCTGTAGTGCATGATGCATGTATTAACCCCTCAAATACTATAGATACTAACAATCTTGTTGCATGAGACACTTTAGTTGCTTGTTTGCATGTTAGTAGTTCATGCTTGGTGATCTTCACCCCCTGCCACACACCCTCGCGGTGGCTTCCAGGGTATCGTGCAGATGTAGATGTAGATGAGATCCCAGTTTACGATTAGCTTGACCCATTATTTCACGTATGTGTTTACCCCAGGAAAGATCATGTGTTAGTATTATTCCAAGATATTTAATGGATTCCACGTTTGTTAATTCATTGTCACTTATTTTCTAAGTGATAAGAGGAGAACAATTCTTTTTCAAAAATTCTGGTCTCAGACAATTGCCTGGGTGGTTGCATGAACGTAATAGGAAAAAAAATGTAAGTACTGCGCCTTTCAACTATGCTAATGGAACGGTGACTTGGTGTTTTCTGAGAGGCCCGTATCGGGTGTGCATTACCGACACTTTTCCTTCAGCGACGCGGGTCGAATGCAATGACGACGGATTCGCAGGTTGGTGCAGGAGGGAGGGATAGTTGAGGGTAGTGCCCTGGGGAGAAGGGGGCTGGGTGTCGCTGGAATGAGGTTCGGGGTGAGGGAGACGATCGTGTGTGCGGCAGGGGAGGGAGGGAGAGCCTGTTTTCTCAGTGCGAGCAGTGCCCTGAGAAGCAAAGGTTGTTGGATTTCGTTTCCTTCGCGGCTGGTTTGAAAGCGAGGTTCACTTACCCCCACGCCAACTAAACCGGGCTATGAATGTTTACGAATGCCAATGTGCCTGCAATACGCCTCGCCTGCTTGCCGCAAGCGGACGTCGCATTTCACCTCCTTCGAGGAATAGAGAAACGTTAGTTTTTTTTTAATTTCAATCCATTGCCTAAACTCTCTCGGTTTCCGCGCGTGCCTCGATTGCATCACTCACCCCGCAATTCATTAAAGGCTTAGGGTTTGACATGGTAATTCCTCGAGTGAGAGTAGTTCAAGTGCCTACCGGGTGAATTACTCCGCATATACGATGGATAGAGTCGGGGTGGTGAGTAAACTTTTCGCTTTTTTTCCTTTTGTTTAACCCCATTGTCGCCTATTAAGACTTACGACGTGGAGACTTTTTCCTGGCGATAGGGAAAGGAGAGACGGTAATGAAAGCACTAGGATTATTTTTCATGGTGTGGTTGCCCAACAGGCCAACGCAAAGCATCGGCGCACGCAGTATTAAGCATAGCTGAAATAAAGGAGATTGGTTTTGTCTCAATTTGCATTCTAAGACAACCCAAAACCCACTGGTCATCGAAATGGAAAAATACACTGATCATTTACAATTTTCCGGAGACACAATGGGGCCTAGTTTGTCATTCATATACAATTTCATCTATTTGTTGGAAACATTTATTAAACGCATTATATCACCATAGTAGCTAGTTTTATCTATAAAATCAGGGATTTTATTTCAAAAAATTTGCTTTGCAATTAAATTGCAACTATGGCTAATGAACTCGATATTAATTAGTTGACAATCCTGCCATAAGATTAGGTACGTACAAACAACCTTTCATAACGCACACATCTCTTCGGTTCCACGTGACGATACACTCATATGCAAATTACATAAAACTAGTCCTAAAAAATGGATTATGAACACCTAAGGATTCATTTTTCGGAATGATAGATTCGCTCATAATCATTTTACAATTATTTCGCCAGTAAAATAAATTTTGTTTGCGTGAATAATCTAAAATATTGTTTCAAAGAAAAAATTTACATTTATTTACAAATTTTTAGTGCTGATGACTCACTTTACAGTTTCGCAGTGGTACGAATCATTAAACTCTATTAATCAATTAACTTTAGCTCCGAAGTCTTAATTGTAAATTATTTGTCACGCACCTCCTTTCATTTTGTTTCGTGATAAAAAAAAATTAGAGCTATTGATAATGTAGTGGCTGTGCACTGAACTTCGAACTATTACATGTACCGTATTTGTTAAATAATGACTTTTTATCTCATTTACCATTTTTCTTACTGATCCGAAAGCGAATAAAACCTTTTAAATTCTGGTTAATCTTAACTAGGCTATATTAAACAAGTTGATATAAAAATATTTTTTACAATATTAATAACTCTTCAAATTCGGTTCATAGTTACCTGCTGCTAATGGTATGAAAATTTTAGATGCTCAAATTTAAGAAATCCATACTTTAAAGTTATTTGAAAATACTGGGACGTTCGGATCGATATATCTTACAATTAAAACTTACAGATCAGAAATTCAAATCCCTCTTTGATCGGTAGTTAGTGCAAAGTTTTAGTTTCTTCCAAAGAAATGATTTCACCATTCACAATATTAATATTATTCCAAATCATATTGGTACACTAATAAACAATTTGAATATTCAGATTCTTAAAACTGATCACGGGGAGCCCCGTAATATTTATTACGATAGTCTTCGTAATCACGTAATTATATAATTATTTCCTACAAATTACGTCGCTGCCTCAGCCTCACTCCTTCATATTTCTACGAGCTACGTTATAACCTCAAAGAGAGCTCAGTTTTTGTAGCTTCCTTTTCATTCATTGAATATTTTCTGTCTCGGGCTTGGCCAAAAATACAATCTTGGAACTAAATGGTCATTATAAACCATTGAATAAATTGGCACCTAAAAGACTGTACAGTGATAGTTAAATTAACAAAATTTAATATTTGGAGATCGTATCTCTCTTATTTTATAAATCTTATACTAAACTGCATTTATATTGGTCACTGTTACAAGAGTTGATAATTTTAAGGCATATATAATTATTTCCTACAAAATGCTGCCTCATTATCCATCACGGTAACAGCTGACATGACTGAAAATCACTGGATCAGCAAGGTTATGCTAGAATCTTAGTAGGAGATGAAATTGTTTTGATCATCTCAGGATATCCCGTATGATATTATCCTGTATGGAAGACAGTGATGTACTGACCTACGCAGAGGTCGTTGACCGGCGCTGCATCACGAGGAAGAATGCGTCACAGCAATCACTTGATTGGGACCGTTTAATTTATTTGGACATTCAGCCACTCGAGGCGCTGGAAATTGCCCGAGATCACGTCGCACCCATGGCAGTGGATTCCAAGTCCCCTTCAGGCCTTCATCAAGCCTGACACTTACCAGGGTCGGGATCAAGGATCTTTTAAGTGAGCGATTACGATAGATATCCATTACACACACCTCTTCCAGAGGTGAAGTTCTGTAACAGCCTTAATGATTTGCTCAGCCATTTGAAATCAGTAGCGCAATAAGAAAATCTTAGTAACTTCCACAGAATTATTTATTTTTCGACCACGTTTTGTCAAATAGTTGACATCATCATTATCTTTTATCTCATTTTTTTCTAACCACAACTATTTTGTACTCTTCTTTTAGCCACCCTCCCCTTCTCTCCCCTCATCCTCATTCTTAACTATGAATATGTAAAGCGATCTCACTCTAGAAATTCTACCCAACGATGTAGACTTTTCGACGTATTCTGCTCGTAAAATCAATGTTAACAGCGTTTTTCTTATTGGATCGAGAAGTTACAAAAAGTTAGACATGAGTCTGTTTTAATTTTGTGATCAGTAAGCAAGAAAGTAAATACCTTTATCCTAATAAATGCCAACAGAATATCACTTTCTCAACTATTTGTGATACATATGATCTTATGCTCATGAGGATAAGTATACGAATGGAGATATAGGTATATGTTGTATATTATAGAGCATTAAGTTAAGTAAGGCAGCACTATATAACTATATCAAATAACACTATTACGTACTAGCATGATACTTCTAACGGCAAATTGTAACAGGAAATTTCAGTCGAAAATGAGAATTATTTCACAAAATATTTCTCCCAAATTATTTAAATTCTACTCGTATTCCTGAACGATAACTGGCTATTCTGATTATCCATTAATATAATTCACCAAAGTGGGAAACCCTCAAATGAATTGAATGAGCAAAAGGAATATCCAATGGTAGCATATACGGTAGATATTGTTTATACCACTAGTTGGAATATATGACACACAAGCACAAAATTAATCAAAATCTTATTCGAGTTTCATTAGTTGTGTAGTTGTTTCATTTCTTTCCGAAATTGTTGGCGTTTCATGCTCCCTGAAAGAATCCCTCGATTCGGGTTGAAAACACGAATTCAGTGAGGTATACATAAATACGTATATTTTTAAATTTAACCATGCTTCTTGCTCGAGAGCTTGTGTGCGTACCCGAACAAATACTTCTAAAACACGCCCAGCTGAATATAGCCCATGCAATTTTCGGGTAAATTTATTCCGCCAGCTAGCAAACGCACAAGGAGGAAACTGATCCTCCCAATCTCCCAGTGCTTGACTTTCTTATATATTCATGCTGACTACTTAAGATTTAAGCGAGCGACAATGTGGCTAATTTTTACAAGTTGACAGTGGCCCCAAAATTCAAAGTAAGCATGATGAGGCAGAACGAACTTAGTACGGCTGAAATACCACCCTGAAGGATATTAGCTTGTCAACTGACAATATTTTGCTAAGCTTTCTGATGCTCTCCATCGTTTTCGCTCCAAAATCTCAGAACTTGGGACATTGAGAATTGCATATCTCATTGGATCGTATCTCAAGGGACTTGAATTTATTTTTCCCGCCGGCTTCCTCAAATGGTTGGTACGGAGTGTAACCGGTTGTACCAGTTGAAACCAGGGAACCGGATTCCCTTCTTAGTAATAGAGCCAATTATTTTTCTTAGTAAACGTAGCTTCGTGAGTCATGGCCTTCACGAAGTTCAGATTTTAAATATTTGAGTTCAGCCAATGATTTTTGGAGAAAAAGTTGGAAATATAAAAGTCTAAGAATTATGTTCAGGTCGGTACAGTTCTGCAGATAAATAACAGATCTCTTTTAACACTTTCAAGGGCACTGCATATATTATTTTATAGTAAATAAGTGCCACAGACGTTAAAAAAAATCATATAATTTCATGATCAAGTATTGGGGTCACTTTTGACGGCCGATTCGTTGGTTGCCTTTGGTAGCAAATCCGTTTGGTGTCGTCGATGACCGTACACGAAAAGCGTACTATCAAGTCTAGGAAATTCATATTTTCAGATCAGTCAACGTAGGTACTTTCTTTCCAAAGGGTGTAACCCAGCGTGAAACAATAGCGGTTTAGAAACTACGGTAAAACTTTTCGCGAGGGGAATAGCTCTTAGAGCACCGTGCCTTTCCTATTATGGCGCCTGGCGCTGTCGACAGTAAATCGTGGTGCAACTGACTGCGAATAGATACAAGTCGGACGGCTTCCACGCTCATTGCTTCACTTCCCCTCTTTCACTTTCCTATTGCAGGGGGTCTGGGGCGTGCGCCTGCGCCAATTGCTAGGTTTCACTACTTACGGCCGTAATAGCTTCCTTGTGCGCCCTGCACCCGAGAAATGGTTCGTTAAAAAAAATCATGTAGAAGTTTCAGCTGATTTTCCCCCTCGCGGGAAAGTTGGACTGATATTCGTGGAGATTCCGTAGATGAGTGAAAGTGTTATTATTTTTTAAAAGCCACTCACGGGGTTAATGTCTCCAATCTTCCCAGAAACAAAGCTCTGGTTTGAAAGGAGTGTAGAAATCTGACCTGCAAAACGATTTTCTACGTGAATATTATTTGTATTTGAAGGGCTAGAGCTTGCGTCTTCTTATTGACCTTCATGGAGTTTTCATTTACATATGTCAGTAACTTGGCCTACGTAAATAATCAGTAATAACGATAATTTCTTGTGTTCACACACATGAATACCAAAAGGTGAAAAAATTTGCTATGATTCCGAAACATGTTGCTACTAATCGAAGTTGGTTTGGCTTAGAAGTGAAACCAATAATGTTTTTACCAGGAAAAAGATTTTTTCGCCAGAAGGTATTGAATCTCCGGTGCAGAGAAAACTCCTATCGCAAACACTACCCACTTCTTTCAGAGTTCTTCGTAGAACTTAAGAAACCACAAGCATTATTACGGATTGGTCTTTCATTTTTCGGACGTAAATTGAAGTCTTAGGTAAAGAGTTAGGGAGAATAATGTTGTACGGGAATAAAGCACGGTCCAGATCCCAGGTAGTTTTCAGGTGATGATCCAAAAGTCAAAACTCATACCATACTCATTGGTTGTAACGCAGGTGATGAGTGAAAGGGAGAGCGATCGTTGTCTTTCGACGATGCTTGTTTTCTCATTGGCATTCCCGGCTCACCCCTCTTAAGACTTGAACCCACTTGTCGCTTGCCACGTTCGCGTCACCGTGAGGCAATGACAACCATGTGACACCCTTACTCCGTAAGGAGGTTAAGCAGTATTTTCACCCGTCGTATTTCCCACCCAAGGGAGCAAGATGACGTTTTTACCGCTAGGTCATTTTGTGCCTAAAAATGGTAATCGATAGAAAAAGGCGATACGTAACCGTGAAATCTATATGTCCTTATTTGAACAACCTCCATTTTATTTAAGCTCTGCGAAAGTGTTTATATTTCAGCATCTTCACATAATTTCTCACGTTAATTCCAAAAACGCGGTATTTCCACATTTGAACATGAATTACGCGACCTTTACTGGATATTAACACTTCAATATTCTTCAAAACCAACTTCTTCAGATACCGTTATTTCTGATATAATTTTAGGTCTTTACTTGGCATTGTAGTAAATACAACTCTTTAAAATAATTTAAGAAAAAATTCATATTTTTCGGTCTTACAAGGCAATTTCCTTTTGCAGGATAATTTTTAATGCCTTAATTGATAGTAATAATTATGCATTATTTATCTGACAAACATTGTCTGCAATAGACCGAAATCATAATCATTTCGCGGAGTCCCTCACCTCCTTTGCTTTATTTTTCAATGCATCATTTAGGCATTGAGCATAACTGCTCATGCATGTTTTAAGATCAAGGTAAAAACACCACTTCGAGCATTTCGCCGCTAAAGAGGGAGAGGCGCTGTCAAGGCTACGTGTAAGTACCGAGAAAAATACACCGTTCTAATAATAATTTCCAGAATGGACTCAAAACAGAAGGTCATTGCTGTGAAAAGATATTTTTCCACGCTAGGAAAACATTGGCACAGCGATATTGGCCTCATTGATTCTTGGTTGAATAGAGTAATTTATATCTAGAAGGCTAATCTTGACCTAGGCATATTAACGATCAACCAGTGGATTATATTGGAAATAAACTGCTTGATAACGATGGCATGGTAAAACATTCCTATATTAGTCACTCATAGCTCAGAGAGATGGGGGTGAGATTTAGGAGGT
This sequence comes from Platycnemis pennipes, assembly GCA_933228895.1. NCBI lineage: Eukaryota > Metazoa > Arthropoda > Insecta > Odonata > Platycnemididae > Platycnemis > Platycnemis pennipes. The sequence goes on along the minus strand of OW121854.1, from coordinate 15,967,878 downwards.
GCCTAACTTGATTATGCTCACACACATATTTTTGTCGGTTTTCTGAAAAGTATACAGCTGAGATAGTTGGCCAATTTAAATATTTTACTGTAAAATAAAGAAAATAGCATTTTGTGATACTGAAAAGTATTGATTTATATTTTGAAATAGATTCTATATAAGTGTCGGAATGCTTGAATCCCATGTAAAAGACGAGAATTAAAGAACAATGTATGATAAACTATAGTTTTAGTTCCCAACTCTTTATAGATGGTTATATGACCTTTTTACACTTTTAACTATGTGAAGAATATATTTCTACTAAAGTAGGGTTTGGTACTTTAATAAAAAGTGGGTAATTGTGTACGAATTTTCAGGGAAAGTAGGAAGGATGGAGAGATACCCGGCGCCTGACGCTAGGATAGGTTGCTCTTCACGAAGGTAAATACTTTGCATCCTGCTGACGAGTTACTGCACTCTAAGTGGGCTTCACTTTGCACTCAACTAGGAACTGGTATATCTTGGTGCCGGTATACCGATATATCTCAGTGAAAAATATCTTCCACTGTCGGAATTCGAGCTCACTCCCACGGAATGGGAGGCCAGTACTCTTCCCACTACAACAATTTCACACCTCGCATGCCCACCTCCTGAAGTATTTGTCTACAAAATTGGTTTGCTAACGAAAACAAGATAAACTCCTATGCATTAAAATTCACTCATGAAAGGTACTTTGGGCTTCACCAAGAAATTTTAGCTACCAAATTAACCACTTACAACATAATTTATGTGGAAAGAAGTTACATCAACACAAAGAAAAACATTCAGGATGGTTACAATAAAAAATATATGTTTCATCTTTCCTAGCGATTGAAACATCCAGTTCATTAAAAAAAGGATCTCAGCGGATGGCTGGTAAAAGTCGAAGAATCAAATTCCCCTTCCGTCACGGAGCGCGAATTGGTCTCAGGGTTAGATGTACTGAGACATCTACATCTACAGCTACACGATACCCTTCAAGCCACCATGAGGGTGTGTGGCAGGGGGTGAAGATCACAAGATTTGCACTACTGACGTGCAAAAAAGCAATATATAGATAGATAGATAGACATAGATAGTGTAATGAAACTTTAGCAAGTGAAAAAACAAAGCTTAACCCAATTCAACACCAGCATCAAACAAATCGTAACTATATTTTAGTGCAACTCACGAATTTCGTCTCCAACGGCGCAGGCATAGTGTAACACGAACAGCAGGAGTATACTCGTCACCCTCTTCCGACTCCTCGACTCCATGATAGATCCTTCTCTGCTCAACGCCGCAAAGCCCTCGGGTGATCTTCCACTTCTCAAATGCCGCTGAATTCTCCGAGAAGAGCCGGGGATGTTTGGGTACGATACCGCGAGAAGGGCAAGTCAAAATATTCAGTACTTTGGCCCCTCGAACTGCGTATAAAAACGAATCCGCGCAGTGCTTAATATATTCTGTCAGCAGCTCGTGCCTTTCGTGCGAGAATATTGCAAATGAGACGAAAATAAATCGATATTTCCAGTCGGGGAAGGACAAGACACGTCTCGTCTCCGGTTTTTGTGTGTGCTTAGACCAGAGGATGAAGAGCGGTAAGAATGTGACTAAGCGCTGAGTCTTTCTGCAGCTATGCGCTTCGCGAGCCGCTGTCTTGGGAGCCTCCGGTGGCTTTGAACTGATGAGGCCGTCTCTCGTGCTATGACGTTGGGGTCCACACTGCCTCGAAGCATTTATAAACTTTCACTCAATTCTCCCCCCTTTGGAGGGACGAGATCGAGAGAGGGACGGAGGAAGCCTTTGGGCATAAAAGGTGGGGGAGGCGGGGGAGTGCACAGGATGGGATGGAAAGACGGGCTCCCCTTTTGCCCTCACCCCCCTCTCAACCCCATTGTTTTTTTCCATACCCCCCTTCATCGGTGACTGTTTTCCTGTACTGCTTTTTTGTCGTACTCGTTAAGAATCGAAGCAGAATAATCCTCGTTTTTCCCCACAAATAATCATCCTTTCTACAAAACCTATATATATTGTTCTGCCAAATAATTTGTCAATAATTCTTTTGTGTTTGCCCTTAAATATCATGCCTATTTTTATGAAGAGATGAGTAATGAGTAAATTTATTGCTTTAAAAAACAACACCAGCAAGTTGAAATTCATCCCTTCGTACACGAAAGCTGGGTTGCCTCGAAAGAAATCCTGTGCTGACACAACCTGCAATGAAAACATTTATATTGCTATCAAATAAGCTGGGCAGTGCTTAACGCAATAATCTGACATAAATATAAACAAATAAAGTGAAATAATCAATGTTACATAATTGTTAATGCCATTATATTGTGAAATTGTCACTAATATAAATAAATAATAATGTGTTATATTTTCGAAAAAATCTAGCAACATCTTAAATGATTATCTATCTCGTTGCAATCATGTATTCTCCTACTATTTTTCTTACTCTATTTTGTCTACCAAAAACGATTATAAGTATAGGAAAGTGAAAATGAGGAGGGATTGGTAAGCACAAGGAAGAGTTTTCCACCAATATGACCTTAAATGGGTAATTGTGTACCTATTAGAGTTTTTCATTATCAACGATGGCCGTCAGAGGGATTGTTTCCTAGAGGGAGAGGAGGGTTTCTTGATGTAGGTGTTTGGGTGGTGTAAGGAAGGGTTTACCCTAAGGAAGTAAGAAGGTAATTTTCGCCCATTTCTACACTTAAATAAAATCCTGCAAGCCGTCCATCAGGCGTGTGGCAGGGGGTATAAAAGCACCACGTCGAATCATGTTTAAGTGTGTTTACATGAAGTGTACGCATGTGTATCACCATAAAAAGGAGAGTTATTTCTAATTAGAATTTCTGGAGCGAAAAATCTAAGTGTTATTGAAAAAAAAAACAATTGTGAGAAAACCTTATCCATATCTCTCATATTTTCTAATTTATCCAAGTTGTCCTTTCTGCTAGGGGTCGTAATAGTTATTTCGGTTAAACTTCACTACCCTTTACCTTTAATGAAGCCATAGTCTGGTTTTCCTCAGCCATTATTTCCTTATAGCTTTTCCTTTCCCTGACCTATAACGCGGAGGTTAGGAAATCACTAAAGCGACAAAAGGTATGCCACTCTAGGATGAAAATGCAGACGGGGTATATCGGTAGAGGAAAAAAATGAGTTAGTTCAAAACTATGAAAAATCGAGAGCATTAGCAAAGAAATCGTGCCGGCAAGCGTTATCACATTTCAAGAGCAAGATGTTAGGAGAATATTTAAGTAGCTATCCTAGCGCTTTGGTCATATGTGAGAGAGATTTAGGGAAATAAGTCCACAGTGCTCACACTTAAAAGCGATAAAGGAATTATAGTCACCAGCATTATAGAAAAGGGCAATTCTTTTAACACCTTCTTCCAAAGCCTATTCAACTCATCGTCACACAACACAGTCAAATCACCGCCAAGCACTTTCTGCGAAAAAATGCCCGAAATAACAATTTCATGTTGCGAAATAGAGCTGCAGTTAAAAAGCATAAGTAAAAACAAATCACCAGGTCCCGATCAAATTCCTTCCAGAGTATATAAAACATTAGGTTTTGAAATAGCCCCCTATCTAGATATAATATTCAATAAAACACTAAAGAACCAAAGGATTGGAGAGTAGCAAACATCACACCTATTTTTAAAAGCGGTGATAGGGAAGAACCTAGTAACTACAGACCCATTTCACTCGCTTCAATATCTTGTAAGGTATTTGAGCACATTGTAGTCAGCTCGATCATGGGGCATTTGGATAGTCAGGGATTGCTCATAAACAGCCAACATGGGTTCCGGAAAGGTAGATCTTGCGAGACACAATTAGCTTTATTCGTACACGATAGTTTAGCCTACAGCGAAAACAGTACTGAAGATGATGCGATATTTTTAGATTTTAAAAAGGCATTTGATAAATATACTCATGATAAAATTATCTTGAAGTTAGAGAGTTTTGGTATAAATAAAGACGTTGTATGTTGGGCAAAAGAATTCTTAAGTGGGCGAGAGCAGAGGTTGTCATAGATGGCATCATGCCGGACACAATCAAAGTCACATCGGGAGTTCCCAAGGGTAGCGTAATAGGTCCGCTTCTTTGTCTTTTATACATAATAGGTCCGCTTCTTTGTCTTTTATACATAATAGAAGCCGGATTTATTGTCTTTTATACATAATAGAAGCCGGATTTATTGTCTTTTATACGTAAAAGACAATAAAGCCGGCTTGGCTACTTCCTTTATTTCGGCGATATATATATGTGCACTACACTCTACACAGACGTTAGGCACATATTACAAACACCAGCGTATTGTGCTAGATTCAACCAGATAAATAAGATTAGAGTGATAAATGGTCGTACTGATAGATTGAAAACGTCATTTTTCCTCCATACTATAAAAGAACAGAATAGGCTGCATAGCAAAGGGATAGGTAGAAGAAATGTTTTAGAGTAGTCTGTAGTGCATGGTGCATGTATTAACAAGAAATCCCTCATTACTATGTAGATACTAACAGTCTAACAGCATGTTTGCATGTTCATAGTGCGTGCTTGGTAATATTCACCCCTTTCCACTCACCCTCGTGGTGGCTTGCATGTCGTGTAGATGTAGATGTACAATTTTTTGGGAAGAAATCCGCAGTGAAAGTTAAGAAAAAATAAATCTGACGAAAACTCTGAAGAGGGAAGGGAAGCACTTACAATTAGTCCGGTTTGCTGTCTTCCCACTGAAAGGACAAGTAAATATTAGCATGCACGGATTGGAAAATATTTGTTGTATTTTATTACTATTTTTGGGAAGAAAGCCGCTAGTTAAGAGAGCGCTTATGAATCGGAGGCAATTAACGTGGTAACCAGATTGATGACGTACCGGACTGGCGAACCAAGGATTGCGGATCCAAATCCCACCTCAGGAATGCACATTTCGGTCATTATAGGATTAAGAACTTAAGTCAGACAATACGAAATAGCATGGACAGTTGGTGAAACCAAAACCTATTCTGATACTATGTGACCGTTTCCCATTTTCAAATTTACTTTTTCGATGTGTATAGGGAGAAAATACCTGAAATAATTGACAAGGGAATAGGGTGAAGATGAATTTGAGAGACTGACTGACTGAATCAGATTCAAGGGTGACCAAGAGTTAGCTCGGATGTCAGTAAAACAACAGCAGGCCATTCGAGGTGGAATCTTATTTAGCAGAAATTGGAGACCATGGCATGTGATTAAAGAAAAGAACTGAAAAGGATAGATGGATGGATAGGGAGATAGCTGAAGTGTTGCATGAGGAAGTGTGAACTCGGAAACCAGAGGTAGGCAGCAGAAGTGAACTGAATGCGTTTCTAGAGATAGCGAAACGCTGAGGAATATGATAAATGTTAAAATATTAGCAAAATGCGGAAGAGAAAGGGAAAGAACTGATATTCTGGATATCGTTGAGGCAAGGCAGAAGATACGGAGATTTTTAGGAGCACATTGATGACGAAAACGCGGGTTGAATGGTGGGCATTACCTGGAGTCCCACAAGAGATATCTTTGCGGTATATTTCCAAAACAATATTAAGATCGGAATTCGACGCTACAGTAAGAGACCTTCGGATGAATAAGGCTTCTGGCATTGATGATGTCCCTGCAGAACTAATTAAAAATGCAGCAGAGAAGAAATTAACTCATCTTTACAAAACCATTTGCGACATGTACTCAACAGAAGAAATTCCAAGGGACTTCGAGAAAACATCTTCATTCATATTCCCAAGTAGAAGAGAGCGGAGAAATGCGAAAATACTAGGACTATAAGCCCGACGACACATGCATCGAAGAGACTGATCAGGATCATCTACAGAAGAATAGAACAAAAAGCAGAGGAGTTGTTGGATGAAGATCAATTTGGATTCAGGAAAAGTAAGGGCACAAGGGAAGCAATATTGTCCCTTAGGCTGCTCATAGAGAAGAGAATGGAGAAGAACAAGCCTTCGTTCGATGCATTTGTGGATTTAGAGAAGGCATTTGACAACGTAGATTGGAATTCAATGCTTTGATTTTTTAAAGGAATTGGAGTGTCCTACAATGACCGAAGAATTCTACACAGTCTGAACCAAAACCAAATAGCTGTGATTAAATCTGGACCCAGCTGTGAAGAGGCAAGAATAAGGAAAGGAGTGAGACAAGACTGTGCACTGTCTCCCGTAATTTTTAATGCTTACATCGAGAGAGCCATCAATGAAATCAAAGAAAAGACTTCTGGGGGGTTATTCCCTAATTCTCAAGGCGCCCGATGCCATTCTCGAGACGGCATCCAAAAATGGCATCGGAGGTTATTCCGTAAAATCCGCCAGCGGAAGCGTCCGCAAATGGCATCGGTGATTAGCGATGCCATTCGTGCGTCAAAGAACTCCTAGTTGATAATGAAGTTATGCCCGTATCCATGATGTCTCACGTTGATGAGTTGATAGCAAACGAATAACGTTATACTTAAACCAATGGGATTGTGTTTACTTTAGCTGTGACATAGCGTTTGAAAAACGTTCGTAGAGTCGGTGACTTTTGCTTATTGATAATTATATTCTCCAGAGAAAATGGATTGCTAGAGGTAAGTAAAACACACTTAAGTAAAATTAAAACATGTTCCATTTTGTACGTAGGTTTCGATTCGCAATATTAGGTTTCTTAACAACCCGGGGATTTCAACATTTATGTGTGGGCCTCCACGGAATATATTATGTAGAAAACGTCGTACTACGGCCCTTTCTCCGTGATGATCCATTTCAGGAAGACATTTCGCTAATAAGAGAGGTGTGATTAAATGATCAAAAATGAAATGTTCGCTTACTATGTATTTTAGCTGGTAATCCTACTGGTTATACTTGTGAAATTTCATCATAGCGCTTTTTATATCAATGTATATTAATGATTTTGCACCACTTACTGACGGAAGGCCGTTGAAATATAATTGATGGAAGTTGCTGAAAATTAATTGAACTATTTTAATAATTTATTGAAAGATACCTATGTTATCAGTGCAATATTTAAGTCTTCTGATCGTTCTTCTTTCAGAGATATTTTTTGTAGATAAGCTACGGAGAATATGGCTGAAGAACTTATTTATAAATAATATAAATGGATGCAGAATATATGTAAACATTCTACAAGTAAATGTAGAATTAATTACTAATAATAAATACAGACGTAAATAAATGCAAGCGAGTGTTTAATTTATACATCCTCTTCTTATTATGTAACTTATGTAATAGCCGTAGGAATATCATTCGGAATTATGTTGGGAATGAATGCATTTAGAAATCTGAGCACAACAGTGTAAATAATTGCCAATGAACGCTTATCCGGTTAAGAAACTAGTTCAATGCTTTAAGGAATATAAAACAGTCCAAGGAATTCTACTAAAGAACTGTAAGGAATTTTTGTCAGGGAGTGCACTACGTATTTCATTACATGATATACGTATACTTGTTTAGTGAAAGGTAATATATACAATTCGATACATTGTGCCAACAACTTCATTCTGTTTTACAATGACAAAACGGTTGAAGGGGAAGAGGAAAAATCTTAGAAAATTACTGAACTTCTAATTAAAGATTACTAATAAGCCTTCGAGAGCTCCTTAGGAAAAAATAAATACTTAAAGGCAGCAATGGGAGAAGCTGACAAACCTTTTGAACGCGCATGATCTTTGTAAACAATACGACACTAATATCGGAAGATACGAGGAATGGACAAAAGACGACCGCGTAGCGAAGATTTTTCTGATGCTTTTTCGCCGATGCCATTATCTCACGGCCTCTGGCGCCCGTGATACGGATGGCATCGAAAAATGGCATCGGCGACAGTTACGGAATAACTACTGATGCCATTTTGAGTAGCTGATGCCAAAAAAGCATCTCCTGTCAGATAGCATCGGGCGCCTTAGTTACGGAATAACAACCGATGCCATTTCGAGTAGCTGATGCCAAAAAAGCATCTTTTTTCAGATGGCATCGGGCGCCTTCCTTACGGAATAACCCCCCTGGAGTGACTATCTGAACAATATTCTAGTAACCATGGAAAGCAAAATGGCCATATATCAGCTTAAGATAAATAAGAAGAAGACTTTCGGACTTCCATCCTAAGGGATGAGTGTGCAGCGAGAAAGAAAAGGCCAAAACCAATGTCAAACTAGGAAAACAAAAACTTGAAGAGGTGAAAGAGTTCTGTTACCTAGGAAGCCGAGTAACCAACGATGGACGAAGCAAGAAAGAAGTAGTTAGTAGAATAGCCCAGGTAAATAGGCCGTTCTATCAAAAGAAGAATCTACTTACACCTGGAAATACAAGCGTAGAAGTAAGGAAACAGTTCATGAGAACATACATCTGGAGCATGTTTCTTTGCGGCACAGAGGCATGTGCGATGGCGGCAGCGGAAAAGAAAAGGGTGGAAGCATTCGAAATGTGGTGCTACAGAAGAATGCTGAAGATTAAATTGATCGACCGAGTAAGTAACGAGGAATTCCTTAGAAGAGTAGGAGAAAAGAGGTCTGCTGAAAGCTCTAAAAAGAAGAGGGGACAACTTAATCGGCCATATCTTGAGACACGATAGCCTGATGAAGACTATCGTCGAGGGAAAAGTGAACGGGAAGATTGGAAATGGCAGGCCTCGTGTGAGATACATGTAACAGGTTGTGAAGGATGTAAAAGAGAAGAATTACGTCCAAACCAATCCTACGATTGTTGACCAATGATGATGATTTCCAAAACCTCATTGCAAACGGGAAACGTTCCTAATCAAACGTGGGTGATGGCGGTCAAGTAATCAGAATCAGAAAAAAACGCCTTTAGTTTCGTTCCAGCCGTTTCCTCGCCCCCTTCGAAGACGATTCCGGAAATCTATTACGGTTCCGAGACCCTTGTGCAAGGCGGATGCGGGAAGTGAGAGCTCGCGTGCCTGAGCTGCACTGCTTTTTCGGACTGAAAGAAAAAGCCGTTGATGATAGATCCTGCTGGCTATTATGGAAATGATAATTTGATTAAGTAATCTATTCTCGTTTTGGAGATTAAAGGGACGTTTCCTGTTCGTGCTGAGCCACATCGCGCGTTCCTGCCAAACATTTGAAAGCATTTGAAAATCTTTTGCGTTGCTCTTTGGGGCTGTCATCCGACAACTAAAGTAATATATACCGTTGAGGATAATCGGGCATTTGTATGGAGGGAGACATTATTTCAGGGAGTGGAAAAATTGTGGAGAGAAACACAGCATTGGCATAAGTCTGCCCTTTATGAATAATGCCAAAGGGTTTCTCAGCTTAACGTCCCATCCAACAGATGGAGTAGTACACTCGGAGAGTCATCAAAATCCAGGTCGTGTGTCCTTAATAAATACAGCGCTTACTGTAAAATTATGTTTACATTTACAAACTTCTGCTTGTTATCATTTTTGTTATTTGTTATTGTTATATTTTTCATCATTTATATTTTTATATAACCCAATGTAAAGGCCTTGGTGCTTTTTTTGGTGTTAACTAACTAAATAATACCAAAAAGTTATGAAAGAAATTTTTAGAGGTTGGTGAGGGCCAAAGAATAATCTATCCTTTACAGCTGGTAAATAGATTCACTAACAGTTTCATAATTAAACAGTAGTAATACTCCACACTTAATTTAATGTCAACCGACCCGGGTTTATTATTATATTAGGTTGAATATTAAATTAAGTGTGTAGTATTACTACTTGTTTCATTATGAATGAATATTAGAAACTTTCACAAAGTCACACCTGAAACGATTTCTTACATTACTTACAGCTACTTTTGCCTGAAATATGTACATCAATTTATAAATAATCGCAAATTATCCATCACCACAAAGAATTTCCGCCGCCTAAATCAATATTACAAATTTTGAGGTGTTTGATCTGGAGGGCGTCATTGCTTGCTTGCGAAACTGGACCTGTGTAAAATGGATGAAAATGGATTGATTACACAAGACGAAGATGTATGTGAGGAAAAAAGGAAAAAAGGTGCTGTGGATGCGAATGAGAGTTTATGATGACGGCCTTGAAAGAGAGATTTTTTTCCGGAGGAGAAAAATAAGAAACCAGAGAAGTAACTTGATGGTGAAAGCAATGTATGACGTCAGGATACCTGAGATCAGTGCTGAGGGAAGAACACAAGGAATAGAAAATACTAAGGACTCATGGAATGTTCTTAATCTTGGCGCTACCGCCTTCTTCAAAGATTAGAGGAGACGAAACGAAAGAAAAAGACTGGCAAGTTTCCACAAAAATAAGGATTTTACTTGACCGGTTTTTTACTTGACCCACGGCCTAAACTATTGGTGATTAAGCGGTGAAATTTTGAGAAAATTTCCGTTTAATGGAAAGGCGCGCTGAGAAAGGATTTTTGCGTAAACCAATTTTAATAGTTGCTTTTACCTCTTTATGTTTAACTTTTACTCTTATAAGAAATTGAATTCAAGGCAGATATTTTTTCAACTTCTTTCTCAAATTATTTGCACTCAAGGCAAAGGGTCAATAATTTTATCACTTTAAGGAAATATAAATGTAAAATGTCACTATTTCGTTTTATTACATTATGCAGTAACGGGCCACGTCAGTTTTTAATAATGGTTTAGTCATACGATAAAGGGCGGTAACTACTATGTCATTGCTGGCTTTATTTTCGTATACCTACATTAGCTCTGCCGGTGATGAATCTGAAATGCTAATGCATGATTGCCACTGTTGCGTGCGTTTTGGGTTTTCTAGGCTCCATCAGTAGCAGCATGGATATGGCGTGCAAAGTACACAAAGACATATGCAAATTAAATTCTCAATGTTGTAGCTTATTTAAATGGGTTTCCGTCACCATGTCTTTTCATAAAATTATTCGTTAAATGTTGGCATTTGTTTTGCGTGAATATGCCTCAAATCTGCCGTTGCGATATACCTGAAACGAAAAAACATACTTCTTATTTTTGCGCGCGTCTACGGTTCCATTGGGAGGTTCTATTAGGGACAGTTGTGGATGAAAAAGAAGTAAATGTGTAAGATGCTTGAAGATTAAAACTATAGCAACTTTACTACTTTTGAATTTTCAAGGATTAAGCAAACATTGATACTGTAATAAAAGCTAGAAGGTGAATGGGCTTGATTCGAGTGCAAAGCTTAGTCTGTCCCTTTGAGATGTCGTAAAGAGACCCGTGGGATTCTGAAGTCTTCCTTGAGAACGAACTTCATCCATGATACCGAATCCTTCACCGGGAAGGCCAAGAGGAAGGCTGTCACCGTCATGAACATCGTCAATGATATCAATAAAAAATATAATATTTATTTTTTTAACTCGAGAATTTAATAACCATACAACCCAAAACTTAAAAATGTTGGAATGTCTTTTTTCGTAATAGGTACAATTTAATTGAAAAATTGCAAATATAAAAAGGTATTTTGATGCTTATAAAAATCTTTCAGTCTTAAGAAAATGTTCATGCCAATGGGAAGAGCATAACGCCAGATTAGTGCATTGGAAGGCTAGATGGGGATATTTTCCAATTTGAATTCAGGAGGCAGATTGTTCTTACCTTCTTCGTCTATACCCAGTGAAGAATGGTCACTAAGGGTCCCGAAAACTGCAACAGCCGATAAGTGTGTGAATGTTGTTATTCGCGGTGACGGAATATATCATTTCTACGTCTCTATAGAAAATATAAAATAGGTGCTGTTGTGCCTACTGTGGTCTAAAAACAGAACCTAACTGTGTGAAATGTAATTTTGGCTTATGTGTGAAACGCTTTGTCTCATTCAATAGCAAAATGCAGTGCAGTATAAACCATTGACCTGAAAGAAGCAGTATTTAGGTCATCAATGCTGCCATAAAAATTGAAAATAAATATTGTGTAGATGTATGCATTTCCTTACACCATATGAATAGAGAATAAAGGTATGTATTCCAAAGTAGCTTCCGTTTTCTTGGAAGACAGCCCACCTCAATTACTACTCATGAGTAAGAAATATAGTATTTCAATCAGATTTCCTTTTCAGCATCCAACACTATGTTCATTCGCCTGGCGTCCCATACATAGGACGGATTTTATCTCAAAAAGTGAAAGAAATTAAAGGTTATAATTTCCCATGGAACAGAAACTAATGTAATCAAGAAAAGTACTGAAAATAGAAAAAATCAACTAATTTCGCGTTCCCGGCGGATTCAGGGTTATGCTGAATGTCAATAAAATTACATTCCTCACTCAGAATAGCTTAAATTCCCCCAATAAGTTCATACCTGGTGCACTTGCAGCTGTTCAGGTACATAAAGTGGCGCATTAATGTCCGGGCTTGGCTTTTATTCGTACGAATTCCCGAGGGATTGCCAGTGACAGTAAGTGGTAGTGCAAGAAATAAGTGCAAACCGCACCTCTATTGGACATAGGACCCGAACTCAAGCCCTTTGAGCCTGGTGATATCATCATTGCACCTATCCCAAAAACCCAGACATCATTCAAAATATATTACTAACCGTTTGTACAACTTTAAATAAATATATAAATAAATATAAATTTAATTGCTTCCAAAATAAATCATTACAAATGTATAACATTAGAAAAAACTTTATGTTGCTGTCCGTTATATTTAATCGCTTATAGCTATCGATAGAGTTCTATTATTATTTTGAATTAGTTGATTGAATTTTTACGTAACCTCAACTTCTCCCCCGGTTATTCAGCTCAACAGAGATCGATAACTGCTGAAGACTCCAATACATTGGCACGTTGTCGAAAGCGCTGAATAAAGAAATTCATGATGTTACGAAATGAACGACTGCAATTTTTTTTATTTTCGCCTTTGTATCTCATCGGAAGGTCACGGTGACTTCTCTTTTTATGCTGTCGCAGTATTTTGTCTGCTTTGTTCTCACAAATGACCCTCCTGAAATTATCACCCCCTTTAACTTCATTTCTCCACCACTTGGTCACTATCCAATTCAAATACATCTCACGTCCCGCTCAAGTGGGGCCTAAAATACCTTTTCTTTTACGAATAATTGGGAAATATGTTGTTTTAGTTGACATTCGAACTAAATATTCCGTCAAAATCTGCTCTTGTACTCTATAAATCTCATTATACTTCAGTATGTCATGAAATCAAGAATAGAGACATGAATACACCATGTGATACATTCACATATTTCACTCGAAAAAATATATTTGCGAGTATATGCAACATTCGAACAGGATAGGCAGGTCAACCTTATACTGCATAGATTTACAAGCACTTATAAATAATTCACAGGTACATATGATTTCCTCCCACATAGCCAGCAACTGACCAAGTATGCTACCTAGTAAGTTCTCTACTGAACCACGTGGTAGCAGCAAGGAGTGTCTCATATCTGATTCAGCATGCATTATATAGAAAATCCTTCTTATTTAGAAATCTATGAAAGTATTTGTAACATATCATATATGATGCAAAGTTCAGTGAAGGTTTAATCTGCAGTGTGTAAAATAAAACAGTTGCTTTCTTCAATAACTCATGTTCATTGCAACCTTATGTGAATTATAAATTATATCATTAAAACAAATTTCTCTTCTATCAATACACACTGTAGTTTTAGTTGTAAGGCTTCTGCACTATTCTCACATTTCTCTTTTAAACGAAGTTATGCATACACTATTTTTTTATTAATTAAATTTGATAGGTGTTACTTATTCCCCACCGCATGACTTGCATCTTTCCCGTGTCTTGCAGGGTACTCTTGTAGATTTATGTGAAGAAAAATCTTACAATCAAGTCAGTCACTGACTACTACGTCAGGCTATCATGCAAATCCTCCAGAAACCATCTTTGCAAACAAGTTGCCAGATTCTTCTATGCATACTTCTTTTGTGTTTAAGAGCATTTTTATAAATATGTATTTACAGTTCTGGAGTTTTTAACGCTCAGTTATGAATGTTTTCACCAGTGTTTTATGAAAATAAAGCAAAACAGCCTCTCAGTAAACTTAAAATATTTTCAGGAATCAAAAATCCTACTTGCGGAATTGCACACTTTAGTTCATGAATGAGCATAATATTTGGTATAAAACTTTAAAATATGTTTCCGGGCATGCAATACTCCTTATGCTTATCTCCTTCTAAGCATATGCTTAGAAACAGATAGACCACCTGGAGTGCGCTGAGAAATTGGCTCAGGTTGCACCATGAGTTAGTTGGAAAATGTGCTTGTAATAAGAAGTCATCAATCCTAAGATTAGTTTGGGAGCCATCCACTCTATTCTCATACCTGCTAACCTCTTCATTTTTATATATGTATTATGCTACGGCTTATAAATCTTGCTTTATCTTGATCAATCACTTTTATTAATTTGTGTTAAGCTGTGATGAAAAGTTCTAGAGCATTTTCAATATTCTCTTTCGACCAAGCATGAAAGGAGTGATGCACCGTCCAACAATGCATGAGTCTTTGAAATAGAGATGCAAAGAAATATGATGAAGATATTAGGGGACATCCTTCACGCATATCCCATGGTTTTGGTTACATGATGGCAATTTATCTGTGGCATCGTAATAAAATCATGAAGAATACAAGTCACCCTGCAATAAAAATAACCTTGGAGACAGCTTTTGGCAGACTGTCCATATGTTTCGATTACGTCAACGTTCTCTCATTGAATATTCGAATCCTATCTGCTTCTCGAATGATACAAGGCCACAAGCTGATTTGAAGCAGCCTAATTGTCACTAATAACGCGAAGGCATTACTGATTCGCACTCGAGCGGAAGCGTTTAACTGAAAGCCTCGTGATTGGCTGTTTCATTGAGACGGTCGGTATCCTCCACAGGATGCCACTGCCTAATTGATGCAATGTTTGGATTCCATTTTTCGCGAGGAGCTTCAAAATATGACCTTGCCGGACGTGAAAATGTTGGAAAACTGGAACATTATTTTCATATATGAGAATAAAAGGTGACAAGAATTTCCTCAATGATATTTAAGACAACTTCCCAGGAACTCGACGGCCTCAATCGTACCTCAATAGAAGAACAAAAATTATCAATGGAATCCCCTTTTCAGAAACGTTTTTCTAGTCAAATATTCGTATTGAAGCACATTAACACAATATTCATAATAAGGCTTTTCTGTTCCAATGCCTGCGCACTTCCTTGGACCGATTCATGGTTAAGGAAATTTTGTGTACACGAGCGAAGGCCTACATTTTTCGCACTGTTCCATTCTAGCTGTAAATGCCTCAGGCAAACACCATGCCTCAAATATGGGCTATGTTAAGAGCAGAAACAGTATGTTTGTTTTATTTCATCGTGTTTTGCGAACTTAAACATAGCAAAGCTCAATAAACCTTACAGCGGAAGATTATTTGAATTTTTTCTCTTAAGTTTCCAAATAAATCCCAAATGGTTTCCGGCGTAGAGTGCTAATTCGATCAGAGAAATGATAGTAAAAAATACGTTCGTATGCATCCATTACCCTAACGATTACCTTTGGGTTCGATAGACTATTACTACCAGCTTCGTATATTTAGAGAAATATCTCCCCAACACGATTGAATTCTTCAGGACTGCGTGCTTCTTACCTATTCTTAGCAAAGATGATACCTGCATGAATAATTGCATAAAATACGTTCCAGGGTTCTTTAAGACTCTGGTTCCTTGATCAGCATTGGATCTGGGCCCATAAAATAAATTATCCCTGGGATAGCAAATAACGTAATAATTTAAGGATTTGTATTTTAAAGTGTAACTCACTATTTCCATGCATCTTTAAATATGCAATCCTTTATATATCCACTACGTCCCTGGAAATACCCTACCGTGTCGAAACCGTAGTTGCGGTTTAAATGCATTGCGGAAAATAAATAGCTTCAATTTCTTGAATCATTGAATAAATTTTATTTTGTGGAGCGTTGGTTAAAAATTCGTAATTAATTTCACACCGAATGAGTTCTTGCTCCTCTCTACAATTTCAATATCTGGCAAAAGGCGATCTTCCTCCAATTAGTTAGTTTATCAGGCACCGGTGGTGGATCCAAGGTAGTGGAAGAAATGAGAGTGAAGCAAAAATCACGTGATACAATCCTTGAAGCCCACAAAACCTTCGTCGAAAAGTACATTTGAGGCATATTGTATCCACGCATTTGAATCTCGTGTCGGTAGCGCTAGACTGATAACGCAAAAGCCTAGGCTTGGAATTCAGTCTTCGATACGAATATTGTGTATTTATTGGATTGATCTTAGGGTTAAATTAGGTTAGGCGGTGCGATATAACCTAAAAGGTTGGAGCCCTTTGTAACCTTCAAATTCTACCAATACTCTTTGCACCTTACTCGAACTTATTAATATCCTTTGTATATTCTCATAGTTTACTGCAGTAATAATATTTCAGCCCTAGGGATGGTTTACTGCAGCCCTCCATTCTGCCCTATTCAGTGTTAATTCCCTCACACCCTGATAGCTTTTCTCTTTCACGTCTTTCTTTATTTGCCCTATATACTTGTCCCTTGGTCTTCCTCGCAGTGCCTTCCCTTAAATTTTCCCTTCTATTATATTTCTTACTAATTCATTGTGCCTCAAAGTATGTCCAATCCATCTGGTTCTTCTTTGCCGTTAGGTTTTCCACATCGTCCTCTCTTCTTCTGCTCTTCTGTACACCTCTTCGTTCCTCACTTTATCTGCCCATTTAATCTTCATCATTCTTCTCCAGTATCGCGCTTAGAAGGTTTCAATTCTTTGCTGGCCAGCTCTCCCGATGTTCCATGCCTCCGATCCATAAAATGCCACGTTCCACACGAATGTTTTGATGAAGGGCTACAATGCTTGCAGCCGTAGGTCCTAATACCATAGTAGTTGTCTCTTCTCAGCATAGTAGTTGTTTTTTGAGAGCATAGGGGCATAGGAATTCGATAGTGAGCAAATTTCACTGGTTTTCTTTATCAAAGAGACTTTAATTTTGACAGAATAGTAGTAAATTCACCTGCAAATATTTGACAGTTTTCCATTCACAAAATTACCTTGGACTGGTTATTTCCAAACGAGAGTTGGATTGGAACTAATGTTTCTTAACATTTGAGAATATAAAACACTCTCTTACTTCTCCCTAATACGTGAATATTTTGAATGTTAATAAAGATATAGGTTCTATAATCAACCGCAGTGTATGTTATATTACCAAAATATCACCGCCAGAGGAGAACTTTCGAGCCCACTTGGTGAGTGGCTCATTCTATCTAGGGCCCAGACTTCTGACTTTTTGGCCATTACGACATATGATTTCGTTAAAAACAAAATGTGAAAAATCAAGGTGAATGGGGAGTGCCATACTCTCAATTAAAGAAGATGTATTTGAAATAACTGTTGGGATTGGCGAAATGGTGACATTGGCGCTGTCAATGGAAGGAGCCACGTGAAATTTTCGCGATTAAGCTTCAATCGGAATGTGGGTCAAGGCGAAGCGATTTTTAAATTTATTATCTCTTACAATTTTGGCTAAAATCAACTGCGGTATGGAAAAACAGACTTATGCACGCCTCCGCAGCACTTTACGATTTTTCTGGCTAAAATAAATTCCGGCCTGGTCGCATAAATTCGCATACCTTTGATTTCACTCGGTTTATTTTCCCACTGCTACAATGAGTCAACTTCGTTTTGGTAAGCTTATTGATTTCGTTTCTCTCATACATGAGATAACTCAACCTAGCCATTTAACGACCACGTTAAAGTGAATTAACCATCATTCATTGTCATTTAGGTATCTAGTCTGGTGACGAGATGAATTTCATAATTTGGATATTTTGGGTGACAGCTATGGGAGTGCAAATAAATTTCCCCTTTTTCTCCAAACCAACCAAGTATATGCCACCATACATGAAAGGAAATTTGTAACCTAAGATGTTATTTTAGCGTAAAATCAGTGTTTTTTGTTTCCTTACCTGAAATTTTTGCATTTTCCAAGTCAAACTTTAATGAATTTGATATTTTTAACCTCATTCAGATGATTCGTTTTGAATTTACTAAAAGTCACTGCGAAAGAGAAAATTTGAAATTAAATGATTTTCCCTTTTGAAAAATGTTAATTATGCATCCAAGTATTGTGGAGGTTCTTAGCTGCATTACTCGTTAGCCCTGTGTTCTGGAGTATTTTTAGTTAATTTAATTCTATTTCATGCAAAACTGAATCATTATAGCACAAGCGCCCTATTATCATCAATATTGGTCAAAAGTCATTGGTTTGTGTTCACAACCCTCTATTCGATTTGTTCATCGGCTAATTTATTCATAGCGGCATTTTTTTCTTATATAAACCCTTCACTTCTTGCTCAATATATCTCATACAAAGTCTCTTTTTTCCTGAAAGGTTTCTGCGGTTCTGGTAAAACAAGAAATCTAATCTGAATAAGTTGAGAGAATTTGATTATGTTGCATATCTACTGGTACCAAAGCAATTGAGAACTGGAAAGTTTGAGAGCAAGTCCTTGAAGTGTTATTTCACCGGCTACTTAATGGTTAGTCTGCCATAGACTCTGCTGTCCGGAAGAAGGAAAATTTTTCCCGGGGAAAATCGTCATGTTCTACGAAGGAAGATTCGACTTTGAAAAGTGAAGTCTGGTTCCCGGTACACGAACAGCAACCAGGAAAGGAACGACAAAATCACGTCAAGAAAGAACTCTCAGATGAAATATTGAATATTGTTGCCGTTTTAATTGATAGTTTGCATTAAATAAACAAAATAAAAATAATTAAGTCTTACATCTCATTTGCCTTATACTGGACGACTTCATGTTTTCATGGGTCTGCCACATGTCAGAGTATGATCATTAAGGGGCGTCCATTACTCATGGGAGGAAATGAAGGGGGTAAAGTGAGAAAAGTCACGAAATATCACATTTGTAGTAGAAAGAGGGAAATTCTTCGAACTTCTTATCACGAAATCATTTCCCAGTGGAACTATGGATTAAGCATGGAATAAAATTCATGTCATTTCCAATATGACACTAAATTTCAATATTTGTAATAGATGCCACAAGAAAAAGTCTACCGTAGGTTTAACATTATTCGAGGAAATAATAGATAATGAGCCGCGTTGAAAATGATCTAATTTCATTCCGTTCGAATTCGTGTAAAAAATGATTTCTCCGACGATATAATGCACACCAAATTAGCAATGCCCGATGTATATTCACGTCTTTCCATGCTTATGAAATCCCAATGCAACTCAAATATTAAGGCTTCAAATTAAATGTTCATTTTACTCTCTCATCAGGAAAGAAAATTCAACTTAATCTACAGTAATGTACACACGGATGGACACTAATTAATTTAATGCATAGGTTTTTCAGAAATTCTCAATTAATTAGGAAACACTTCCCCTAGTATTTAAAGGGCTTGCGCAAATATAGAAGAGAAAAACAGCAGTTAAAAAATAAACTATTTAGGTTGCCAATTGCACTGATAAGCATGTGCAGAGAAATACATACAGGTGAAAGTGAAAAAGTAAAAACTATAATCAGCTTTCATTAAGGAACATCTATGACTAAATTGACAAACAGGTAATAATACCTAATGACCAAAAGAAAATAAATACTGGTAGTCAGTGAAAAACAATGATGGATAAGAAGACATTAATGCAAAGCATGAGAGATTACTATACGTAGCAACAAAAAAGAGATTTTTCAAGATTTAAAAAAATGTATACATATGTACTTGTTAGAATCATGGAATGTAATGAATGATAGCCTAAATAATATTTAAAAATGATTAAAATGTTTTAATGATGCATTAACTGGATATCTCAGTTTCCGTATTGAATGATTAATGTAACAACTGTAGATAAAAACCGGGGGTTTTAAAACAACTGGTACCTACCCAACCCCCATTTACTGGATTGACAATCTGAGACGGAGGCAGTGAGGTGGATCAATAGCTCCATCTCCTTCCACCTTATGTGTGTACATATAAGTATGTGGTTTTATTCTAAATAATTTATGCCTCATGAATAAATTCTTATTTAAAAAACGAATAAAAGTTTTTTTCACACATACACCCAAAATATCACGAAATGTTTTCTATTCATATTCAGTCCAGTTCAGAGTATATTTGACGACAGAGAACGAATGAAACAGTCACTGTCATGCCTAGTAAAAGGAAACGATTCAAATGAGCTGTTCTGCAACCGGGAAGCATGCACAATAGCAGAAAGAAAAGGTAGTATAATTAGGAACACTGAAAAAGAATGAAGATAAATGATTACTGTAACTGATAGTATTACTAAACTGACTTTAAAGCACGTATTCCAAAACAATTTGACTGAAAATATACCATTTTAGATGACTGTAGCAGCATGAATAATCACTTACGTATAGATCTCCTGACAGAAACAACCTCGAGGTGTTTGAGTAAGAAGCGAAAAATATGGAAGGATTTCAACGTTCATTATTTTAAGCTAGATTACACCAGGTAATGAGCATATGTGCAAATATTTTTTTGCACTTAGTTTAAAATCAATATCAGTATTGTAAGCATATATCATCTACGAATAACAATTAACTATTTATTACTACTGATTCATGTTTTTGCGAGTAAATTTCAACCATTGAAAATAAAGTTCAAACTATTCGCGTTCTATCCGGTGCTCGGTGCAAAACTCATATTTGAATAACAGAAGGTGATACATTGTCAATGTAGCTATAGCTCATTACGGTCAAAATAAAACAAAATATATTCAAAATGCGGAATAAAGATATTCTCGATAGTTTCCAGTAGATACTAAAATTATAAAAGGTAACCCGATGTGGTCCATAGTGTATGATTTATTATTATTAGTGTTCTACCGGTGAAGGTAGGTTTAATGGACATTTAATTCTTCCCACTCCCTAAACTTAACACGATGTCCCTCTTCATCCCCTCATACCTCCTGCCTCCCATCATTCTATCCAAGCTACCCGTTCTTCCTGTGGATGAATGCAAACTTACATTAACAATAGAATGTGAATCAGCTTTGGTGGAGGGGTAGAAACTATCAGAAAAAAAAGTTTGTGATTGAGACGCAATTACAGACGGACAGGGCGATACAAGAGCTACCGTAAATCATCACATTTCCTGCTCATTTAGAAGCAGGCAAGTTTCAGTATTGATAAACACCTTGATATCTCTCGGTCAGTTTTCAATGATGGAGGCGTGAGAAAGTGTGAACGCTCTGTCCATAGCAGCGTGACTCTAACATTTTCTCCCGATAAAGCGCTCTTTTTCCAAAAAATATGAGCAAATCGTTATGGAGAAGAAAGGATGAGTCAGAAAGGAAAGCCGACTCCCACGAAAGGGCAATTTCAACTTCCTCCCCTTAACTTGCCCGAGATCCCCCACTCAAGACTTCTCGTGTCAGAACTCGTATCTTTCACTCGATTGGTGATGTCGATTTTCGGTGACAAGATTCAAGTCCAAAACTTCCACTTGAGAACGCTTGTACAAGAAAGAGACATAACGTCATCTCACGTGCATGAAATCACCTCAAAATTCAATCCATTGCATAAGCCAGTGAACGGGTTAACTGCCAAGAGATGGCCTCCACCGGGCCAGGCAACCGTTCGACGAACTGTGGCAAGGACGTCCGGTAGTTTTGCAACTCCACCCCGAGCAACTTTTTTAAAAGTCATGGATGGCTGGTCGTTTCTTCCCACAGTAAATTTATAATTTGATTTTAAAAAATCTTTCGCCACCAACAAAACTACGAGGGGAATCTCCAAAAGGAACGATGCCCTACTGGATAGGGAATCGAATCACTCCTAAATGATTTTTCGGTCCAATCCGTAGACCACTACCGTGCACGGAATTACAGATCCAAAACGTAATTTTGAAGGAGGATATTAGACATGAAAGTGAGAGGAGATGGGCAAGGAATTCCAGTGAACAGCTAGCCAAATTATTCAAAACGCAGTCGACGTTTTATAAATCTAGGTTGATAGATTTGAGATGAATATTAACCACAAGGAAACTAAAGTATTGTGACTCTCTAGGAAAAAGAAGACAAAACTGAGTATTGAAATAAGAGTCTGCCAACTAGAATGGTTTCAACAGTTTAGTTAGTAGAAAATCATACTGGGTGAAGATGGGGTTTGGTACTACGAACCAGGGGAAAAGGATTGACTTGGCTAAGCTGGCTTGAACCTGCAGAACTTTAGCATTTTTAACTCTGCTGGGCATTGTTAGAAAACATTTGTCGAGAAACTTCAGCGTGGATGTAGAAAATATCAGAGAATATCTCAATAAGAAACAGCGGCTTTGGATGAAACTGAGATCTGAACTCTCGAATATGATGACGATAATGCAATGGAAGCGTCAGAAAGTGAACATGGAGAAAAGGGGAGAAAGTGTGATGGAAGAAATGGACGAAAACTTATAAAGATGTGATGAGCATTACTGGGTAGAAAATAATTTAAGATTGTTGGTGAAATAGATAGGAAGTAAAGACAGTGAATGGGAAATCAAATTAGGGAAACAGGAAATCTACTGGTCTTCGTCGAACCAGGAAAACAAATACTTCGATGGACCTTTGCGGTCCTTAAAAGAATGTACTTACTCATTGGGCAAAAGTGGGGTACGAAAAACTCTCCATCAACTAGGATAAATAATCTATTTCAACGTGCAACAAGTAATTCAGTTCAAATTCTATCACCTTCAAGCCTTTTAATATTTTGCTTTTTTCAAACTTCTTCACTACATATTACCTAGTTTGATATGTTTCACATAAGTCTTGAAAACGAGAAAATAAAATGACCCATCATGTTCAGAAATTCTGCAGCAGGGAAGAAATGTTTACATCAATAAGTGGAATTAACTTTTTGATCCCAGAATTTCCTCCATAAGCAGCTTCTGATGTGAAATCAAACAACCTTGTGACGACTGCGGAAGATTTAGCTTATGCCGATAAGGGAAATGACGTGACATCGAGAGATCTCTTCCTGGAGATAAGCCTTAAATTGGCCTAACAACAGCGTTGGATGCAGCTCTTGACGTCAGACTCCCCAGACAGCAAGATAAAGATCTTTTCCGGTTCCATTTTTTGAGTGCATTAATATTTCCGTCGTGCTCAAGAATGCGAGGAAGGTTTATGTAAACCGAGATTATTTTCGACTGCTTTATAATTTGAATTTTGAGGAAGTGTTTCTAAGGTTGCTTTTTTGGAGAATCTTGTTCTTGGCAAAAATGGTATAAAGTCTCATCAGTGAATTATGAGTATCGTTAAGTGAATTATCATTATTATGCATTGCATCCCTCTATCATTACTCTCGAGTTCTAATGTGTCACATGACCTCTTTACACAACTTTTATCTCAAAATCAACATTTCCTTCAAGAATTTTCATCAGTTCTCTGCAATTCCTAACCCATACCTTGCGGCTTTAATGAATGTATATCGTATCTAGTCCCAAAGCGTAACGTAACTACCTCAATTTCATCCGCAAGTAATTTCTCGAGGAAATATCTACAGTTACCGTTATCTTTGATAGCTCCTCTTTAAATGAATCACTTTCTCAATACTCTATGTCCATTACCACTCAAAGTACTGACCTGATGTACGCAACTCGGTCTAAATTATGGCCTGCCATTTTGACATTGATCCTCATCATTCCCTTGTCTTTCTCCCTCACGCCTCTTCACACTTTTACGGGTGCTCAACCCTCATATCATTTATCTCTCCCTAAATTTTGCTGATCAGCAGAATGAAGATTGAGCTTGTTCAGGCACTTATCTCTTCCCAACCTCCCACCTCAAAGAAATGAAGAAATTTCATTCGAGTAGTTCCTTTCTCTCTCCTACGAGTTTTTCCTCCTGTGTGGCAAAGCAAAAAATCTCGTTTCTATCTCCCACTAATTTTCTATTTTTCCATTCTCAGGTGGCTACAGTGATCCACGCACATACTTAAAAAAGGCAACAAATCATCCTTTATCTATATTTTCATGTTTATTCTTACTTTCCCCCGATTCCCAAAAAAAGCAACTAGTGACAAGTATATTAAAATCTACATGAAAATCTTACCAATATTTTCGAACTCTGAAAATTGGTAACGAAATCCCCGTATCCCTGAGAAATGCAATAAAAATACGTTCGCACTATAGTATAAAATAGTGGAAATAACTGATCACATTGCCACGCGAGCTTTACTCTCACTTATGAAAACCCTAATCCAGCTTAATCTCAACGTAATACACCTAATAACGTTTGTATGAATCAATGTAACCTATTTTCAAATTTGTTACTTTTTTCAAGCGTCCACACGCTCCATGGGTGTCATAATCATCCTGTGAACTTGAAGCATCAACTATGTCTGAAAAAAATATCTGAATAAAAATATCGAATAAAATATGCCTGATGCAATAATCTCTTCATTTTCGGACATGAGTGGGTATCTTTTGCTGTGATACTAAGAACCATTTAACGGGTCCTTTCCGCAACAAACATTGATCAATGGCTTTGGCTAGCATATTCTGTTCATTCAACTTATCTGCCGATCCTGCATTTTTAATATTACCTGCATAATATAACGGAAAACTACGGAAAAATTGTACAGAATTCCCAACAATCCATATTTATGTGTTTTAGGGAGGTAATAGTTATTTATCAATGCCCTAGTTATTAGAACGTGATTTCTCAGTATCGTCTGGCATGAGACAATTGCAAACACATCACATTATCTAAGAATGCATCAATGCTTAAAAGTGTGGAGATGGAGGAGCACGGGCTGCCAGGAGTCAAAGAAGGAAAAATCATATGACATTCAGCGTTCTTAACAGACAGATCTGCTAATGTAGATGCTGACAAGGGCGAAGTACCACAAAATCCTTTACCATTTTGTATCCGCTAATAATATTTTAATCTTCAAGTCAGGTGCATTTGAAGCTAAAATTCATCAGGGGCAGAAAAAAACAGAATGATTATTCTGCCAACAGTCATTTGCGTCACCACCCCCTCTCGCATCCCGTCTCTTCTCTCCCGAGGCATTAAAATTTCAACACCGATGAGTTGATTCAAAGGAGTATACTATGATGCATCTGCATCACAAATTCTCTAATTTCAACCATCCGCACTGATTGGCTGCACTTCACGTTCAGTTGTGTCTCAATGGACGGAAAAGAGGACGTGTTCAAAACACAGTGGAAAGGATAATAATCATTAGCATGGCTACTAGAAACTAACCGTAATTCACGTTCATTTCCAGCTTAACTTTGAGTTCTAATTGCCAATAAACCTGAAGAAGTACCTAGTTGAAAATGATAGATTCACACAAATTTCAATTTTGCTGACACAATTTAAAATTGGTCCGTTAAGATGTAAAGAATAGATAATAATTATTATTTTGTTCACTAAGCGAAATTAGGGCCATTGAATCCTATTTCACTCAGAATGACAAAGACATCTATGTCCCGAGCATGGAAAATTCTAACAGTGCGGAATACGAGCTTGCGACTTCGTGATTACCTTACCGCCAACAAGACCATCAAGCAGAGACTCTATATACATATAATAGCCGTTACAAGGCTAGGGAAATTGTCACCATTTGTTAATGGCAAAATATTCACCTCGTGGTTATTTCAAAATTGAAATCACAAAAAAATTATTCATATTCATATTTCATTAATACTATATTCTAGTTTTAAAATTTAGCATGGAGTATAACTAGGCTATAAAAGTGTTTTCAATTATAAAAATTCATGCTACCACATAATACACCCTGAATTTCTGGGTGAATGGGTTGGATTAGGTTTTAACAGGACATCATTGAAGACCTCTACCGGATTCTAACCGAAGACCTGAGGTGAATAGCTCAAGACTACCTAATACAACAAGTTTTCTTATTTCTCTGATTTATAGGATAGTGAAAATGACGAAAGTCGTTTGTATTTCACAATTTCTCCTATTTCGGAAACCACGTTAGCAGGATGTGAAAAAAATCTACACAATCCAGGAAGCTTACGGTGTCCCTCATAATGCTAGCACAAATATTACGTAAGTTAATCATATCTCCCATTCGTTTCCGAGTTCTTGTCGCTTTCCACTTTTGCAGATGGGAGTGAAAATGGCATTCATTAGTCTTGCGATACATACCTATTTGATCGTCACTCATTTAGTTTTTATTCCACAAATAGTGCAATTTTCCAAGGAAAAATTGTGGTGGTGAATTTATACGCTGAATATCTTTAGTAGCTGCGCACTATGTATGTCCCCCACATTAAGTTGTGATTACCCAATCACCTTGAGGCTTCATTTTACTCAATGTAAAGTATGCAGTGTATTGGATGAAACCGACATAATAGTGGGAATAAATAAAGGATTAAGGAAACAATTTTCTCTATTCGAAGAGCGGATTTCTTGGAAGTGACCGAAAAATATAGCCACGACTTTCACGGGTGTAGTATTGTATGGCAGTCAAACCTTTTAAATGAGATGATGAATCATGGATAGATCTTGGAAATGCGTATTTGAGAAATGATGAAGTTGGTCTGTTTATTAGAGGAGACATTCGAAGAAAGTATGGACGTGCAAGAGGGAGAAAGAGAGCTGTTCGGGGATGTTTGAGCGAGGTATAAAAGCTGATCAACCCAAAAGCAAGGGATCCGTACAGGCACAATAAGTGGAAAAAATTTTCAGTGATTCAGCGAGGGAGCGATATAGAACAGAGATTTTAGGCATGAAGAAAAGCATAGAAAATGATTAGGTCTTAAGGTGGTTATAAAATAGGGCATAGAAGCTCTCAGTTATACAGGAAGGCTGCTCTCGTTGCGACGCTTAAAACGAGAAAGATTGTTGTAGAAAGGAACAGTCACAAAATGTGCCAGTAATTGAACTTGGGAAGACTGTTTATGACGAAATTTACAATACCTATTTCGAAGAGACGAATCTATATGCCTTAACAAAATATTTACAAAATATTGCTAAATATTTAATCAAAAATAGCATTTAATCAAAATAAAAATTCAGCCTTTATTTGCGGAAATAAACTCATGGAAGTAGCGTAATTTTCCCAATTATTTGAAACATACAGCCTAAAAACCCTGAAATCTTGCAAAATCCCGAGATCGGCATTCATCTATTGACTTATTTCTCCGTTTCCGTTTTAAATGCCATCATCTTCAGTATTACAGAAATACTGTCATAATCATCCATTTAATTTTTCAGGTAGGGATATGGTTCGTGTGATGACCAGAGGCCATAATTCCCAAGCTGATGGTATGGGTTTGAATTTAACTTATGGCTGAGATTCTTCATTGGTACACTGGGGTCTATTTAAAAACTGTATGGAGTATACTATAAGTTCAAACATAGATTATCACAAATACATTGAAGAATAGAATAAGTTCATTGCGACGGAAAGTAATCGTGGACTCTATTATTCATTTTTTTTTGAGATCATGCA
Source organism: Platycnemis pennipes (assembly GCA_933228895.1). Taxonomy (NCBI): domain Eukaryota; kingdom Metazoa; phylum Arthropoda; class Insecta; order Odonata; family Platycnemididae; genus Platycnemis; species Platycnemis pennipes. The sequence goes on along the minus strand of OW121854.1, from coordinate 15,940,452 downwards.
ATGGCCGACGCCGGTTTCGCTCCGTGTTAAATTCCCATCTCTGTCAATTGCCCCACATATCCTAAAAAAAAGTGCAGGTGGCCTCTGCAGTCCGCATTTCTACCACTCATTTTTTCCCAGTCAGTTTGCGCATAGTAGGGCTAATTATAAAGCATACTAACAAAAAAAGCATAGTAATTTATCTGGACTCATCAATTGTCTTGGGTTCATATCATCCTCAGAGTAAGAAGCCCCTATTTTACACTAGTCTTGCAATATAGAGGGATGTGGTTGTTGAAGTGGTTATAGCACTGTTTTCCAACCCCGGAGGTCCGCGATTGACTCCCGGTAGTGGCAGTGAGTTTGCATTGTTATACCGATCGCTAATTGAGTCGTGAGTGGAAAGCGCTTCGAGCTCAGTACCCAGTTTGTCCGTCGGATGGGACGTTAAACTGTTGTCCCCTTGGTGTCTACAATTTAAAATAGGCTAAAGTTGACGCCGGGTTTCTCTCCATCCTTGCTGTTCTCCAAAAAAACCCTACCTCTAACCTAATATCTACCTATCATTAAATTACACAAATTAGCCAACCTATTGGTTGCCTCCTCCGCATAATGACAACTAAAATTATCTTTTAACAGTCTGGCGAATGGGGAGACGCAAGGTGTTAACCAACGAGTTGCAATAAAAAATTCAAAAGATAATAGCAACAGTGTGTAAACAGAGCGATTTAAAATACTTTGAATTCATTAAGAAGTCCCAGCGCGTGCTTGGCAAGTACTTGCCATTTGAATACCGATTCTATGATGAAATTTCCCAAAGAAGGTTTTGCCCACACGAAACTAATAAAGCTATAAACTTTCATTCATGCGATTTCTTTTTTCCACGTAGTTGCGCGAATTGATGCTGAATACAAATGCCCAATAAAATGGCTCTCGTAAAACTACTCATAGCACAATGGATTACAACATAGGTTATCCCTTATCGAATGTCAAACACAGCATCTCCAAGTAGGACTACAGATTCCCTTAAACTTTTATCCACTTTAAATGATTTTTTGCCATTCCATTAGATATATTTGATAACTATGTCTCAATCACTATAACATGCCACTATTATTACAACTAACCTCACTCATTTTGATTTCAAGGAAATCGAGGAGGCCATTTCTGTCTGTCTTCCATCCAACCATCAACAGATTTTTTATCTATAAAACCATATTCTGATAAAATTCGAAAGCATTCCTTTTTAAATAAATTAATGAAGCTTTTTAAATATAATAATCATAAAAAATCACAACAATTTAAATTACTCATATTTACGAAGCATAAAAATGCAAAAATTCTATTATTAATATGTACTTGAATTGCATCAAATAAAACTTTATAAAGACGGTGAGAATTCGACAAAAAAATATTCAAAGTTTGATCGATTGCATAAAATTTGATGTTATACATATATGAAAATATTTATTGACAAGAAATAGTGTTATGAATCAGCATCATCAATTGCTATCAGAATCACCAATTGCTATCATCAAGGCAAATAAAGAGTTAGTTTTGGAGAAAAGTCCTAGGCAATTCGACCTCAAAAGGAAGATAAATTGAAGACAAGAGCTTTGGCACTGCCCGGTAACATATTTGAATTTCCAGAGCAATGACACCCGAAAAGCACATTGATAAAGCATGTTTCCTAAACTCCCCCAGGACCTAAGACTTCCCCGAGAGCAGCTTGTCTCAATGGAAGGTAAAAAAATTCAATTATATTACCCTTTGATAGTAGAAAGTAATTAGACCAAATGCGATTTTCCGTATGATGTTGTAGATTCTTTACGTTTTCTTTTCACAGAGAACCAGTATTTTAATGTGGTTTCTTTATTCACCGCTAGCCTAAGAACCAATATTGATCCTTGGTTTGTACGCTGGTTTCTAATGGTCTACGTATTCCGATTGCTAGTATCCCAGTTTATTTAACTTTGTTTCATTTGGGTGATGATTAATTATTCTAAGAACTACTCATGGGCCAATTATGGGTCTCGGATCACTCTTAAAAAATTAATGAAAGGACTTAATCAAGGTGTATCTGATATAATTCAACATTATCTGAGCAGAAACGTGAAAATAAAAGATTTTACATCTACATCGGATAATTATTACAGAATAATGTAGCTCCATAACATGGAACGCTTCGCAGTCCAGAAATACATAAGCTGATCCTTTGCTCCTTGAGCTTGACTTCAAACGAACAACTCCTGTGGATCTGAGGTGTTTATGTCCTAAAAGTGAAGCATTAATCCTCCAGATAGCGCCACATGTGGGAAAGTTCCCTCTATGGGAGAAGATTGGAAGATTTTGGGAAGAGGCGCCAGTTTCGTAAATGATTCATGATTCGGCTCACATGACAATGGACCGAAATTGAGTATTTTTGAGCTCTCTTAGGTCGCCTTCTATGAACTCAACTGTGAAACCATCTAAATGTGCATCGAAAGCTACCCTTACTCACCTCTCGTGGCTACTCAATTGTTCTGTGTAAGAATTTTTACGCTGCCCACAGAAATACGGAAGGATATTTTAAAAAGGCATTTGATGCAATATTCTCTAAATAAATGTATATGGTTATATATTCTCGAAAACATCGGGTTTAAAAAAATAAACGTAAAATTTATTTATTTGTTAAAGTGAATTTCATTTCTGCAGGGACCACGGGACAGTTTATAGTTATGCATTAAACAAATTACTGTAAAAATATTTGAGGATGCTCATTTTGCCATCAGAGCTTATCATGACCTCTCCCACATGAGTCACACCTTAGGAGGCCTCCAGAAAATCCTATTTTAGTCTCCCAACAAAGAATGGCGCGGAATATGGTATGGAGCGTGAAATTTTATAGCGTAGAGTTAGTGTGGCATTGAAAGTGGCTTTTTATTTAGGAGAGGATTAGATGGGGAAAATAGGTTTTTTTTTAATTCTTCTACAGTTTGCTTGGCGCCTGTAGGTGACAGAAGGGCAATCAGGGAATTCTTTGCGGTGGTTGCACACTTGGAATGGATCAGGAAAAATCTCTAAAAATGGATATTAAGTTTTGTGTGCCAAGGATATCTATATCAACCCAATACCGTGTAAGCCACCACGACTGTGTTTGGCAGGGGGCGAAGATCACTAAACATGCACTATTAACATGCAACTTGGTTATTGAGTGGAAACATGTTAGATAAAAGATGATTGACAAATGATCACAAGAGACTAGCTGGAAGGGAAGTATATGCATATGGAAAGGGCATTAAGGCTGATTATTCTATTCCAGAGAGATTATGGATAGCCACAGTGGAGAAGAGAAGTATGAAGAGTCGAAAATAATTCTTTTAAGGAGTTTGGATTATTACAACTGTCATCATCAACATGGATCAACAATCCAAGGATTGGTTTGACGCAGCCCTCCACTCGATTCTTCTATCGGCCAACCTCTTCATATTAACGTAGTTCCTCTCTTTCACGTCCTTTACGGCCTGTTCTAAATAACTCATACGAGGCCTGCCTTTTCCATTCTTCTCGTTCACTCTTCCCTCGACGATTGTCTTCATCAGGCCATCGTGTCTTAAGATATGGCCGATTAGGTTGATTACAATTGTGATGGCCACAAATGGAGAAAGTAGGGAACAAATAGTTTTGTGTGGGAATAATGGCATTTATTTCTTCTCTCAAGACCGGCCGCGATTGAGTTCAGAATACATGTGTTCGGAGAAGACGTAACAACTAAAGATGAGGCTATGAGGGTGGACTTAGTGGGAATGCAGTTATTTCGACGTGACGTGACCGACAGTTAAAGGCCATTAGCAGCATATAGGATAGGTAAGTAATTACATGTGGGTAGGAATTTTTCAGGGAAAGGAGAAAGGTTGGAAACTAACATTGCGTCCGGATTAGACAGACCTAAATGACAGGCACCTAATAGTCCAAGGGTCGAAGTCCCATCTTACGGACAAGCATTTGTTCTCAAAGTGCTCTCCTCACAACACCAATTTAGGGATCGATGCATCACTGGAAAGAAACTCCGAAACCTCCAGGATTCAAACCTTGACCTTAGAGATAGGGATTATGTTCTCTAGCCTTCACACTGACCCCTTCTTAAATTAATGTAATGGTTCAAAAATTCACATTACACGTGTTAAAGCATGCTTGAATGCTAGAAAAATGTGGATAAAGGATCTATGCGAAAATGCAGAAAACAATCCTGCACTTGTGAAGGTGGACACTCCTATAGAATAGTGAGGAACCACTTCAAGGAATGGAGCGCAAGGTGTGGGAAGGATGGCATTTATTTCCTCTCACATAAGAGACCAATAGGAGACAAGAATCGAGAACGTTTGATTGAAAATAAAGACAAAGTGAAGAGATGGAAAGAATACATGGAAGAGTTAAACAATTGAACAAATCTCAGCAGGAAAGTAATCGAAGAGGAAAATGAAGTTGACAAGGATGATGTAGGAGCATCAATAGTAATAATTATGATGAGTACTTATTTCGACGCAGCAGTTAGGGACCTGCGGAAACATAAGGATTCTGGCATTGACGATATTACTGCAGAACTACTAAAAAATGAAGGATAGAGGACATTAACCCATCTTTACAACCATCTGTGTCATGCACTTAACAGGAGAGATACCCAGGGACTTCGAAAAGAGCATCATCATTCCCATTCCCAAATGGAAGAGGGCGGAAAATTGCGAGAATTTTAGGACTATAATCCTGAATACACATGCATGTAGGTTAGTGGTTGCCAACACATTGTTTAAAAACCACAACCGAAGAAGATCTACGTGGAAAATGCCAGGACAAACATGAAGATTTCAAATAGCTACATTTTAGTGAAGCAGAGATTTAGGAACCAGGTGAAGGACTGCAAAAGCTACCCTGAGGCAGACATCGACAGTAGCCATAATTTAGCGATGATGAAATGCCATCTAAAATTCAAGAAATTGAAGAAAACAAAGACAAATATATGGCAAGTAGAAAAAAAAAGGAGGCTCAACATCAGCTGGTATTTCAAAAAACAGTGGGAAACAACAAAGGAGAAAACCTTAATGAGAAATCAGTGGAAGAGCGTTGGGAAAATATTAAATGCAGACTACAGGAGGCCGCAAAGGAAGCTCTTGGGAGAAGAAAAGTTGCCAAGAAGAAGCCATGGATCACGGAAGAAGTCTTAGACCTGATTGAAGAAAGAAGAAAGTATGCGAAATGCAAGAATGCGAAAACTCAATAAAGCCAGCTTTTCTACAAAAGAATAAGGAACAAAATAAGTCGCAAAGCAAGGAAAGCTAGAGAGATATAAAGAATCTATGCAAAGATGTACAAAGTAACTTTGCCTTTGGAAAGGTGGAAGCTGCCTACAGGATAGTGAGGAACCACTTCAAAGAACGAAGAGCAAGATGCAATGCCATAACGGACAAGAATGAAGAACTTTTGATTGAAAGTGAAGACAAAGTGAAAAGATGGAAAGAATATCTGGAATAGCTGTACAAGGGATAAAATCTCAGCACAAAAGTGATCGAAGAGGAGAGAGAAGTCGAAGTGGATTATGGGGGCATTAATATTAAGATCGGAATTTGACGTAGCACTAAGGGACCTTCACATGAATAAGGCTTCTGGTATTGATGATATTCCTTCAGAAATAATTAAGAATGCAGGAGAGAAGACATTAACCCATCTCTACAAAACCATAATGCGACATGTACTCAACAGGAGAAATACCAAGGGACTTCTAGAAAAACATCATCATTCCTATTCCTAAAAAGAACAGAGCGGAGAAATGCGAAAATTTAGTGACGACACATGCAGCGAATATATTGACAAGTATAATCTACAGAAGAATAGAACGAAAAGTTGAAGAGTTACTGGATGAAGATCAATTCGGATTCAGGAAAAGTAAGGGTACAGGAGAAGCAATGTCTTTAGGCTGATCATAGAGAAGAGATTGGAGAAGGAAAAACCGACGCTGATTGCATTCGTGGATTTAGAGAAGGCTTTTGACAACGTGGATTGGAATTCAATGCTTGGATTTTTTTAAAGGAATTGGAGTATCCTACAATGACCGAAGAATTATCCACAGTCAGTATATAAACCAAGTCGCTGTGATTAAATCTGGACCCAGCTGTGAAGAAGTAAGAATAAGGAAAGGACTGAGACAAGGCTGTGCACTGTCTCCTGTTAAAATATTTAATATTTACATGGAGAAAGCCATCAATGAAATCAAGGAGAACTCTTCTGGAGTGACCATTCACGGATAAATAAGCATTCTGCAAATTGCTGATGAGATAGCCCTTACAGCAGAGACAGAGAGGAGTCTGAACAATATTCTGTTAACCATGGAATGGACAACGGCCTATTGTCAGCTGAAGATAAATAAGAAGAAGACTTTTGGACTTCCATCCCAAGGGATGATTGTGCAGCAAGAAAGAAGAGGCCAAAACCAATATCAAACTAGGAAAACAAAAACTTGATGAGGTGAAAGAGTTCAGTTACCTAAGAAGCCGAGTAACCAACGATGGACGAAGCAAGAAAGAAATATTCAGCAGAATAGCCCAGGCAAAGAGGGAATTCTGTCAAAAGAAGAATCTACTTACCGCTGGAAATACAAGCGTAGAAGTAAGGAAACTATTCATCAGAACGTACATCTGGAGCGTGTTTCTCTATGGCAGTGAGGCATGGATAATGACAGCAGCGGAAAAGAAAAGGGTGGAAGCAATCGAAATGTGGTGCTACGAAAGAATGATGAAGGTGAAATGGGTCGACCGAGTAAGTAACAAGGAAGTTCTAAGAAGAATGGGAGAAAAGAGAAGTCTTCTGAATACCCTGAGACGAAGACGGAAAACCTTAATCGGCCACATCAGGAGACATGATGGTCTGATGAAGACAAGTTGATGGAATGAATGGCAAAGGGAGGCCTCGTGCGAGATATATGGAACAAGCAATGGAGGAAGTGAAGGGGAAGAAATACGTAAATATGAGGAGATTAGCCGATAGAAGGATCAGTGGAGAGCTGCGTCAAACCAATCTGAGGATTGATGACCAATGATGATGACACATACACGGAAGATATTGAAAAGGATCACCTTTAAGAGAATAGAACAAAAAGCTGAGGAGTTCCTGGATGAAGATCAATTTGGATTCAGGAAATGTAAGGGTACAAGAGAAGCTATATTGGCCCTTAGGCTGATCATAGAGAAGATAATGGAGCAGAACAAATCAACTTCTATTGCAGTTGGTGATTTAAGGAAGGCTTTCGACAACGTGGATTTGAATTATATGCTTGGAATTCTGAAGGGAAATGTAGTGTCCTAAAATGACCGAAGAATTATCCACAGTTTGTATATAAACCAAGTAGATGTGATAAATCTGGACTCAGCTGTGAAGAAGGAAGAATACGGAAAGGAGTCATACAAGGATGTGCAATCTCTCCCGTAATTTTTAATGCTTATATGTAGAAAGCCATTAATGACATCAAAGTGAAGATTTCAATATTGAATACCCAAAGGGAAAACAATAGCTTGCTGCCGATGATATAGCAGTCATAGCAGAGACATAAAGGAATGTAAAGAAGATTCTTGCAGCCATGGAAAAATATCAGCTGAATATCAATGAGAAAAAAATAAGATTGGTATACAGCAGGAGAGAAAGGTGAATACCAATGTCAATCTAGAAAAACAAAAACTGGAAGAGGTGAAAGAGTATTGCTACCTGGGAAGCCGAGTAACCTGTGATGGACGAAGCAAGAAATAAAGAGCCAGTAGAATAACCCAGGCAAATAGGGCATTCCACTAAAAGAAGAATCTACTTACTGCTGGAAATACAAGCGTAGAAGTCAGGAAATAATTCATCACAACGTACATCTGGAGCGTGTTTCTCTATGGCAGTGAGGCATGGTCAATTACAGCAGCGGAATAGAGAAGGGCGGAAGCATTCGAAATGTGGTGTAACAGAAGAATGATGAAAATAAAATGGATCGACCTCGTTAGCAGCAAAGACGTCTTTAGAAGTGTGAGAGTAAAGAGAAGTCTTATTAAAACCTTAAGAAGAAGACGCCATATCCCGGGACATGTTGGCCCGATAAAGACGATCTTCGATGGAAATTTGAATGTGAAGATTGACAAAAGCATGTTTCGCTGCAAGCGCTACAGAGCGCAAGTTGTTTAGGACGTGAAAGAGAAGAGCTGCGTAGGTATGAAGAAGATAACTGACAGGAAAATTGAATGGAGATCTGCTTCAAACCAATCATAGGACTGATGACCCATGATTATGATGACGATAGATGGTTACAGAGAAAAAAGTAGAACACCAAGAGAAAGAGTGTGTCGCATGATAGTTTATTATGGGAGAAGGGTTGTACACAATCTGGTGCCAACTTAACATTTTGGGACCCATGATGCTGAGATCAGTAAAAATAGAAAATGATTTATAAAGATGTTTAAGGCATCTACGTTGCACACAAATGAACTTTTGGGATTTTAATTCGGAGTCTGATTCATATAATTTAAGAGTTTAGCAAAGAATAAAGTTTGAGCTATTCAAGAAAGATGTGTGTGTGTCGCTAAAACCTGCTTAGGTTAAAAATAAATAAAGTGCAAATTAATGGGGAGCTGTTTGCCTTGTGAAATCGGGGAAGAGGGAGAACGTATAATGCTAGTCTAACTTATAACGTATGTGGATATGTCTTTACCTCCACACTACATCAGTAAGAAAGACAACAGAGATAAATTAAGGTAAATGATAAAAAATGAAAGAGATGGCAGAATTATTTTTCTTGTACTGGATGGTAGGGGAAGTAAGGAGTTTGATTGAAAAAACTTGGAAGAGAGTTGATGATTGAAACGGGTAATAAGGAGCAAGGGTATTTTATAAAGGGCGTGATAGAGGAAAGAATGTTGGAGAATTATGGTATAGGGAGGCGGAGGTTGTTGGGATACATTAAGAAGATGTGAAATATTCCGATTTAAAGACGACAATACGTAATAAATAAGTCGATCCTGCTACACGGGAATGTGTACAAGTATTCAGTGTTTAGTATAGTAGTATGGTTGTGTAAGGAGTGTAAGGTGTACACAAAATCGTTAGATGGAAACGAAAAATGAATTTTAGTGAAAAAATTAATCTTCTAATCACAACCATTCACTCATAAATCAAAACTTAAAATAAGCAAAAGGTGACGCCCACCGAAAAAGCTGCTGTGATAACATTGACGTCATTTTCCTCCCGTCCTTGACTGCTTTTCGGGGGAAGGGAGTGGAGGGGAGTTCTCGGAAGGTCTGCTCGCACAGATGCTGTCGCAACTGCTCCTATTGGCTGAGTCATCTGTGTCCCCCACTTTGCGATAAGGCAAAGTAGCCTCGCGGGCTCAGTTGTGATTGGACGAAGTCGTCGTATACGTCAGAGGTTGCACCACGCCCAATTTTCCGAAAGGGCTAAAACGTCAGTTTTTCGCCGCTTATAACTCGAGAAATAATTCACGGACCAAAAATCGGAAAAATACGTATTTTTATTTTACAAACTCTATCAGATGCGGTAAATAATATGGTAAACGACCCCATTCCATTTCCCTCGAAACTTACCTTAAAAGGTGCAGCACTAAATAATAAGAATAACAAGGGTAATATAGACGGAGAAAGTCGGGAAGCCTCGAGGCTATGGTGGAGCGGTGAATGTCAGTGGCAAGCGAAAGGGAAAGATGAGAACGGTCTTAGGTGAAGACTCTGGGCGAAAAAGAGGAGGTTCGGAGGTCAGGGAAATAGAGTAAGGCTGAGGTAATGACAAAATTCAACAATAAGGAAGAGGCAAGAATATAAGGGACTCCGTGAATAAGTAGCTGCTAAAGCCATTTCCATTGACTAGGTCCGTCAAAACGCTCGATAAATGAAAACTGGCATGGATTGGTGAATTAAGTTTTCATCATCATCATCATCATCATTGGTCAACAATCCTAGGATTGGTTTGACGCAGCTTTCCACTCGATTCTTCTATCGGCCAACCTTTTCATTGTGACGTAATTCTTCTCTTTTACATTCTTCACAACCTGTTCCATGTATCTCATACGAGGCCTGCTTTTTCCAATTTTCCCGTTCACTTTTCCCTCGACGATAGTCTTCATCAGGCCATCGTGTCTCAAGATATGACCGATTAAGTTTTCCCTTCTTCTTTTTAGAGTTGTCAGCAGACTTCTCTTTTCTCCTACTCTTCTTAGCACTTCCTCGTTACTTACTCGGTCGATCCATTTAATCTTCAGCATTCTTCTGTAACACCACATTTCAAATGCTTCTACCCTTTTCTTCTCCGCTGCTGTCATCGTCCAGAAATCACATTTGACTGATGTACTCTCTCGGGTAGTCCCCGCCCGGAGAGCCGAATGGGGGACTATTTTACCTCCGGAATATTTTACTCGAGAGGGTGCCATCACGTCTTGATAATAAAGGAAAGAGTGGAGTAGCTGCGACTCCTCGGGATAGTAATGTGGTGGTTTCCCCTTGCCTTCCACATCGCAGTACTACAGGCGTTAAAGTAAATGTTACCACGCCTGTAGTGAAATGAGTGTCGCTGTACCGACCACTGTGGTCTCCACCTTCACTCATGTGAAGAAGAGCTGCTGCCCTCTCCTCCGGGTGATGAGAAGCGTAATTATTGGCGGCCTCCCGTCGCCAAGTCACGGCATCTTCACAGGTTCTGTATTATTTAGAGGCCTATCTTACCCAGGGATAGGCCAATACCCCCTCGGAATGCCGTCGCTTTTTGTCCACGACTGTTTATTCGTCGAGTAAACTCGCTTATCTCGCAGCTAACCTCTATATCTAGAGGTCGACCCACCATCCGCAACCCGGTGGACTCACTCGGTGGCTTTAAGCTCAGCCGCGAGAATTAAGTTTTGCTGGCAGAAAAGTGCTAAGATCTAAGAAGGGCGAAACTACTCAGGCTAAAAAAGAACTGCTTTAAGCACAATTTAGAAAAAAATCGTCGGTCAAGGGTTACTTGAATTAGGAAATGAAGACTAAACACTAGGAACTTCGGCATTATCACATAAAATAGTGAGTGTAAACGATATTTACTCTTACCACGGTCGAGAAACTGAAATATCACGGAATGTTCCATGGACACTTTTCAGTTACATGGATTAACGATTCTTTACGCAATATATGGGTCATTCCACCTCAATTCAACAAACGTTTGTCCCTTAGGGTCTCAGATTTTGATAAAAATTGGTGTATGGGAACAAAATCAACTCAAACTGAATATCCTCAAACAGTTTTGTGAAAAAAAATTTTTTGAGCGAATTATGCATATTTTAATTGTTTCGCATTTTTAGCAAAAATCCGTGCCTTAAATCATATTATCACTTATATCTCCGCTCATAATAGTCATACCGCAATGATTAATAGCTCTTTTTAAAGCTAAACCTTTATTGAATACGAATATATCAATAAAAATTATTTTCTTCTATACCCTATTGTTGTTAATTACTAATGTTTAAACAATTTTTATAAACTTTTCTCAAATACTCCATCTCAGAATCGGCCGAAACTTTTTTTCCGTAATTTAAACATACCCAGCTAACTATTCCAAAAATAAAATTTAGTGGCAATTCATAAATGCGTTTTTTATAAATATTTAAACATTTACAATTTTCTCTTGCCCGGCCCGTCAGCTCCCCCATTTGGAATGCATGCAGCAGACACGCGATGTAAGCCTAAAAATTTCCAAATTGCTCAAGGTCGTGTCTATATGAGATATAAATATATTATAAACTATAAAAGTCAACAACAATTGTTATTTGTTCTGTTAAATGCATGTTGGAGAGAAATTTACCATTGAGCCCCACTTAAGTTTCCAGGCGGATTAGGTTTTATTTGAGCTAAAAATCTGTGACAATTAATATGAAAAAACTTTTTTAGAATCATCAAGTATAGTTTATTGATGAAATAAAATGAAAATAAATTACAATTATGGAAATTTTGCATCATTTGTTCTAGCAGAAAAATTTCATCGTTTTTGCTATCTCACACTTTTTATCTCTATAGCCAAATTTTGTGCAAACTCCGATTTTAGTGTCAAAATATTTTTTATCCATGCAAAAACGTTTCATTTTCAATTCGAGTCGAGAACCTGCAGCTGTGGCTTTTCGTGCATTGAGACGTTTTCCGTAAACGTAGCTCTCTCTAAAAAGAAATATTTAATGGCACCTACCGATTAGGGCAAGAGGGATAAACCTTTCCACTTCCTTTCAGAACCCTATTTTTATGACCCCGTTGGTGGCTAATTCTGCCCATTGCGGTATGTGCCTAAAAGCTTGAAGGAAGAGCACCTAGCTGCACGTGTCTTTGTTGACAGCCGTGTTAATTCACCGAAGAAGTCTCACTTTGTTTGTGTCTGTCACCGCGTGTACATCTTATTCGAGAGCTGTCTGCCTTTTTTTTCTCGTGCATAGTTTTTTTAAACTAATTTCGGAAATTTCATCGATACCTGCATATGAAAATGTTTTGTGTCAAAATTTTCTCCATCCAGTGCGAGGAGAAAAGTGTTCGCGAGACAGTGTATTTAAATGTATCGAAAAAATCTGCAGCTCATCGAGGATAGAAGAGGTGTCAAAGTGGAAACCGTGTGCGTTAACCATGAAAAATTGTTTCTTCCTTTCAATTCAAAGCATCAAAAACAGTGTTGTAATCCATTTTAGCTGCATTGCAATATCCGTAGTGTTAATTTATATACAATTACTGCCAATTACAAATCGAAAATTTTCAGCACTAGAGCGATGTCTTTGGTCGAGGGCAGAAAATTGTGTCGTCAGTGCAGAGTGTTTCTGTATAAGGGAGTCGCGAAAGGTGACACTCCAAGGTCTCCCATCAGTCATCAATAAGACGTTCCTGAGCAGCTTGTGACTGCAGAAGATGTACTGCCACAACTGGGGCCTTCTGGTTTGCAATTTGCGGAGGCTCAAGTATCCCTACCTACAAACAACTCCAGCAATGACAGTGACGCACAAGGAGAGATGGTGCAACTGGTGCAATGGTGCACCTTATTCACCTGGTCAAGCTGTGCTAGAAAAAATCAACTTGAGTTTATCCGAAATCAGTACATCACCAGTAATTAGAAAAAAATTGAGAAGTAGAAAACATTCTAAATAAAAAATTCATAAAATTTCTTCTGTTTATCGAAGAGTAATCGGGAAAGTATCGGGAAAAGAAAAAACTTCCTTCGGCCCATAACAGTTAGTAGGGTGTGAAATGCGAAGTCAACTCAAGGAAACATTTGCTGAAGCTAATTCCTACAGTGAAAAAATTGTAGTCCTGTCTGCACTGCCTAAAAGCTGGAGTGTGGCAAAAATTCAAGAGAAATTTGGATCAACTCAATATTTAGCTCGAAAAGTGAAAGAAGAAATGACAATTGTTGTTAACATTTATAGTTTATAATATATTTATATCTCATATAGACACGACCTTGAGCAATTTGGAAATTTTTAGGCTTACATCGCGTGTCTGCTGCATGCATTCCAAATGGGGGAGCTGACGGGCCGGGCAAGAGAAAATTGTAAATGTTTAAATATTTATAAAAAACGCATTTATGAATTGCCACTAAATTTTATTTTTGGAATAGTTAGCTGGGTATGTTTAAATTACGGAAAAAAAGTTTCGGCCGATTCTGAGATGGAGTATTTGAGAAAAGTTTATAAAAATTGTTTAAACATTAGTAATTAACAACAATAGGGTATAGAAGAAAATAATTTTTATTGATATATTCGTATTCAATAAAGGTTTAGCTTTAAAAAGAGCTATTAATCATTGCGGTATGACTATTATGAGCGGAGATATAAGTGATAATATGATTTAAGGCACGGATTTTTGCTAAAAATGCGAAACAATTAAAATATGCATAATTCGCTCAAAAAATTTTTTTTCACAAAACTGTTTGAGGATATTCAGTTTGAGTTGATTTTGTTCCCATACACCAATTTTTATCAAAATCTGAGACCCTAAGGGACAAACGTTTGTTGAATTGAGGTGGAATGACCCATATATGTAGAAGATATCATAAAATATTGTGAAGTCGTAATTAAGAGAGGCGACGGAGATATAAGCTTTCTTGCTTCGTGGTAAATGTTTGGTCAAATAAGAGTTTTCAAGGTGGAGAAAGAACAGAGTTTGACTCGCTATCACCAATAACCCACTGCTAACGAAGAGGTATTCACGGTTTTATTCCCCGTCTCATGGACTAAGTTCCACAGATAAAATGATTAACGCACGGCATTCAAATGTGCTAGTTTGTTTTTAACTCCCGTGTTTGATGCTCCACCAAGAGGTGTGATTTGCACCGACATTTTACCCTGAACACCTTTGTGTAGGTATCAATTATTCTAGCTGTCTCAGCGATCGGGTTGGTGTGGCGGATATACCTAGTACTGGCCTCCCTTCCCGAGGGCCCGGGTTCGATTTCCAGCGGTGGCGGATTCCTCAGTTACTAAACGGTCCATACTTGAATGCTTTGTTGAGGGCACTTCGAGTTCAGTACTCCGTCCGTCGGATGTGACGTTAAGCCGAGGTCCCCTTGTTGCCTTTCGTTAAGAGTAGGCTAATCCCCAGGCCAGGTTTCCATCCACCCTTCCTCCGTTCCCTGAAAACTCCTACCTTTACCCAATAACTTCCATCACCTCTTTGGCGCAAATTACCTCATGTGTCGGCCGCCTCCCAAAACAGCTGCTGACTAACTAACTAACCACCTTATCAGATCCATCCCAGTTGTATTTGTTTCTAGAGAGACATCTTGAATATTCACCTCACTTCTCCTTTTCTACGTATTTTTGCATTACAGCGTGACTTGAACTCTAAAAACCATTTCACACTCACCCGAATCTTACGGAAAGCAGGATGATCCAACAGAATATTCAACCGTACGTGAGACCATTTCCATAAACCAGAACCTCCTGAAAAAGTCAAAAAGAAGTTATGAGTTGACCATCACGCATGATTCATTGTTGAAAATTTCAAAATCCTTATCTTTACATATATATATATATATATCCTCTTCACGAAGATAAGATAATTGTAACTGGAAACCGGTCAATTTGGACGGCATAGGACGCATGAAATTTCGGCTTGACACTAAAAAATGACTTCCAAAAATAATGCTGAGGAACTATTGTCCAGCATTATAGACAGCAACAAGGACAACAATAACCATACAATTTTAGCAAGTCCTTGGCCTCATGACAGACGAAAGAAATCGCCTAAGTTGAAAATTGCTTTAATATTTGGTGTGGTACGATGCGTAAATTTCACTCTATCTTGCCATCGACATTCGATCACTTACCTCGCTCTCAAATCCTGCATTGCGGCTTCAAGCAGAGCCACCGCACAACTGAGTGTCGTCAGAAACTCCCCTGGTGTCGCTCCGCACGTTTCCGCAGCATTTAAATGGGTAAGATGATGTTTCTTCAAAGAGGCCTCCTTTCCCGGGCTTTCTAATAGGGGCCCTATAGGGGAAAGTCATGATGGCGTTCAGGTACTCGAAACCGTGAATTCCCAAAGGTAACCGAGTACAACACTGCATATGGAGTCAAATGAGAATATTCACATTTGATCACAGCCGAAGGAGAAAGTAAGTATAGCTGTCATTTAACGCCTGAATGAAAGGCTCTGCTGCACATAGAAACTGATTTGTTTATCAATAAACCGTAATATAAGTTTTTTGTGAAATTTTCCGTAGTAAAATGCTGGATTTCAGTTTCTTCCCAGGTATCACTCCCTTACCCTTTCCCAGGATAATCCCATGTAGGTCCACATTGTTCGGACAATAGTTTCACAGCCAGCAGTCACCTTAAGGTCAAGCCATACTTTGACATGAAGACACCAGTTTTAATTCCAGCAAAACTGTCATCTGGGCAATAGAGACCTCCATGGGAGATACTATGGAAGATTTTCTAAATTCTGTAATTAAAATTAATGATTAGTAAGAAAAAAATAGTCTTTTGCAAGAAATAGGGAGAGTTATTTCCCTGGCATTGACTGATTCAGTTAATCATTTAATGATTATTAAAAAAGGGCACTCTTTCACGTGGAATAGAAATAGGGACCGTGAATGAAAGTTTAATTTTAATGAAAATATTCCACTTTTGTATATAAATAATTGTAGGTTGCGTATCTGATATTCTTGAATTGAAAAATTAGCACAAAACATTTTCTTATATAATGAACTTAAGAATCTTCCCAAAATTATGAGAAAACGTCAATAAAAATATATTGACCGGTAATCCTCATTTCAGGATCTTTTGGCATATGCATTAAAAAATTGCTTCCCAGGTTTTCAAACCTTTATGTTAATACATCTGTGCAAGGAGCCATTTCCCCATTGACTATCTTATTTCCTTTCATATTCACTGACGAGATACTAGAACACTGACATCAGATTTTTTTCTATCAACATGGAGGTAAATGCTATTCTTTTGTTTGGTTTTTTTGCACTTAAACAGTCAAGGAGTGTTATAGTTGTGCACAGTTTTTGTAAACATTTTGAAGCATGTTATCAGATAATAAAATACAGAAGTCTTATGGACTGTATTTTAAAACTCTTGATTGCCCAAGAAGAGATACTTTAGTGAAATTGATTGGCTGCAGCCAGTGATTAGATTTTCAATGCTGGTTAGAAAACCTCATAGGGGTGTGCCAGTAGATTCCTGATTCATCACAGCTGAAGTCACTAACGTTTATAAGAATAGGGGGCCAGGGGGTGTAGGATGGGATTGTTGATATGGAAGGAAGGGTGGAGACAAACCTTTTAATTTTCATTAATGCAGTGAACAAAAGGTTCACAATTTAATGTTCTGCATGAAAGATAGTGTGCTGAACTTGAAATGCTCTTGACATAATACTCAATTGAGGATCAGTATTAATTAATACTTTAGTGCAATTAATTGCACTAAAAAATGTCTACCATAATCAGATGTGGAATCATAGATGCATCTTTTGTTTGCATCTTTTGATCACAATCTTTATCGTTAATGCTTACCCCTAGAGTAGTGCAGGGTTAACAATAACCATCTATGAAATTCACTCCGCTGATTGTGATAAGCAGTTTGAAGTGCTGTGTGAAAAACGAAGGATGGAGATCATGATCATGAAGTAATAAATGGCCTTAGCCCTCTGTGGGTTCTAAATTGGGTTCAGTATGTATGCTAAATAATTATTTGTATGAAATAAAAAATGATTTCTTATTTTGTAAGGTGTGGAGTAAGATCGTGGTCCCATTATGGCCAGCCGGAGTGTGGCCATACTTAATTTGGCCTGAGTGTGGCCAGGGGGCCAAAACCATAATGGCCCCAGTATGGCCATCCACAGTGTGGCCATAATGGCTTGCCATAATCTGGCCATAACGTGGCCATATTTTCTGTGTTGGCTGGGGCACTTTCTATCTGACATAAGTTAAATCAAAAAATAACGATAACGCTAGTGCATGCCTTATGAAGATCCATGATTGAGGCCCAGGACCCAGAGTGGTAGGTAGTCCAATTGGGATAGAGGTTCAGCAATCTATCCACCATACCAACCCATGCCCTGAAATATCAGAGGATTAGCCTCAAGCCTCAAAATATTATTTTTTGAGTAATGAAGAGAGGGAGAGCCATGTGAGGCTGATGTCTCATCTGATGGAAACAAAAGTTACTCCTGGGCAGTATTGGTTATTTTTATGAAGACAAAATTCAGGCATAAAATTGTAGTCATTGCAGGTGATTTGAGGGGCAGAAAAAAAGTCAAGAAAAAGGTATGGCAAGTGGTAATCATTTATGCTTCCTTCTATGTTTTCTTTACTTATTCTACAATGATACAGCAGACAAAGAGGAATTTCTTTTTCTGTGAGCCTAATTTTACTATAGGTATTTTTATTCTATCATCGATGATGACTTAGAGCATTCCATTATCACTAAGCATCCATGTCATTCACCTGCCTTCCTTTCCCGCCAACAACCCTATTTCCTTGTCGACTACTCTCAACAATAATCATTCATTCTCTAATTTATCCATCGTACATTTTCTATTCTCCTCTAACTCACATTTCTAAAGCTTCCAACATCTTTATTTCATCTTTCCCGAAAGTCCAGTTCTCAGGTCCATGCAAAGTCATTCTCCTTATCAAGCTCCTCACTAACTTCCTCTTTGAATCATTGCTTAAGTTATTTGTCAAAAGTTTTCCTGTTGGCTAAATTCTGTTACGCCTCAGCACCCTCACCCAATGATGTTACTATGATACTACCCTCACCCAATGTGTTACCCAAGCAACAAGATTGTTTTGTTCTAATTGATAGCCTCATCTGTAATATTAAAGTGGATTAAATTTTTCCTTTCGATAATTTCCCACATTACTCCCTTGGTGCGGGACAACGAGGTTGTAATTGAAAATATGTGGACATATCCAAGCTCCCCACCATGTGAATGACTGATGTTGATGAATATATCAGCTCTCCCCATCTAAGGGTTAAACCCTTCTAGTGCTAACTGGCCCATATATAGGGCCAGGGAACTCCCCTGGAACCTCAGGGATCTCCTGCCCCAAGAGATACTCTTGGGGCGGAAAATGCCAATGTGCTGATCATTTGGCCCAGGGCAATATTTGCTGGTCCTTGATAAAAAAATGAAAAGTATATTTTAATAGTTTGAAAATAACATAATTGAGTTTTTTACTTGTCCTACACCATTATACAGTATGACTGGAGAAATGGGCTTTGTAGTAGAAATATTAGTTTTTACATGAACTTTTAACTGAAACCATGCATTTCCTTAAAAAAAACCTGGACATGTGTACCAGGTTATTAGGGCTGGCATGTTAAGGACCAAGTTGAGACTTATTTTTCCTCAAGCATTCATCATTTCAGTTTTCCTGTAATCATTCTTCACTCCAAATCTATGATGTTGGATTTCTATATCAACTGACATTGATTGGAAAGCTTTTGCTGTCTAGCTTATAAATGCTTGGTTATCAGCACCTAATAGATCACAACTCCTCCCCTTTTTAATGACAACATACCTCCTCTCTGGTCTCATTTATTAGTCCCCCCTACATATTTTGATAAGTACTGAATATAACAGGCAGTCCCCACTCACATATCATTTAATCCTTGGCCAACCTGATTTCCCATATGCTATTGCTACTAGCCCTCTGCTCTATTTATTGGTTCCTAACATTGAGAAACATTGGCTAAACATTGAGCTTCAGTTCACTTCTATACTTCTCAGCATTTTGGTTAGATTTTCCCAATCACTCTATGTTACACCAACCGCTACAAAGTCTATGAAACAAGCAAAAAATCCTGATTGTACTCAATACATACTCCTTTCCAACACATCTATATGAACATAATACCCTGCAAGCCACCATAAAGGTGTGTGGCAGGGGGAGAATCCCGACCATTCATGCATTATGTATCATACGAAAAAGGATCAGTTGCTATATTATAATCAAAGCATAACAATTGAAAAAAAAAAAATTTATAAAATAAAAATAAATAGCAAAGCAAGCATGCACAAGTATGCTATTGTTGGATTAGCTTAATCCTTTCCACTTGGATTTTTTCACCCTCTATACCAGTAGTCCACTTGGAATGAAATTTTAAATGCCCCTGGATTTCAAGTGTCGTGTGTCGAGTGACACTTGACACGAAAGTTGGTAATGAGCTATGCTGTGTCGAGTATCATTCGACACCCTACTGGAAAAGGTTAAGGTTCCCATAGAAACATGTGACTACCTATGCTTTCCATTAATACACTTGTATCTTATTGGGTAAATTAATGATCTAATTGCCTATTTTAATTGGTGATTCCATGAGATCTAACAAGAGAAAAGTAGGTAATTAATTAGATACTTTTCTCTTGGATACATCTTCATCATGTTTGTCCAGTACTCTTTTGATTTATCCCAGCGTACGCTTATTAGTGATAATGTTCTCATTAGTATTATGACATTACAGGTTGCTCTCCACTTCTTAAAACCAAACTGATATTTCTTATAGAAATCATTTTCATTTTTCTCCAGCCTATTGTTCATTGTTCTTACAAAAGTATTTGCAACCTGTGAGATCAAACTAATCATCTTTTCACCCTAGAAAACATCCACTTCCCTCTTTTTAGTGATAGGGATCAATACAATTTTTACAAATTCCTCAGGACAAACTCCTATTTCCTGTATCCTATGTATAAGTCCTTAGAATTTTTACTTTCAGCTTTATCTTGACTTAGTAATTCCACTGGGATATTCTGTGTTCTCACTGCCCTTCTTTTTTTTATTTCGCTAAATGCCTTCTCAATCTCATATATTCCTCAAAATTGCTGAGTCCATGTTACTTTTGTTCATGTCTTATTTGAATTTATTATCCAAGTGTCCAGGTCTCATCATACATGTAGTTCATCTACATATTCTAAAGCAATCAGTTTGGATCTCTTTATGATTTGATAATAACTTCCTTGTCTTATCCTTCCGGGGTCATTCCTTATTTACATGAATGATATCAGTGACAAAATTTCCAATAACTTTGAACTATCACCTGATGATGTGATCATCTTTTGAGAAATAAATACAAAATACTGATATACTCACAATCTATCCTAATTCTTTAAATTCTTGGTGTTAAGACAGATGGCTAGGATTGAATGAAAAAAAATGTTCTTTGAATCACTATGGCAGAAAAACTTGAAGAAAGCTCAAATCATAATATTAGTGTCATATCATCATCAAGGGTCCGCAATCCTAGGATTGGTTTGACGCAGCCCTCCACTCGATTCTTCTATCGGCTAACCTCTTCATATTAACGTAGTTCCTCTCTTTCACATCCTTTACTACCTGTTCTATGTAACTCATACGAGGCCTGCCTTTTCCATTCTTCCTGTTCACCTTTCCTTCAACAATTTTCTTCATCATGCCATGGTGTCTTAAGATGTGGCTGATTAAGTTGTCCCATCTTCTTTTTATAGGTTTCAGCAGACTTCTCTTTTCTCCTACTCTTCTTAGGACTTCCTCATTACTTACTCGGTCGATCCATTTCATCTTAAGCATTCTTCTGTAGCACCACATTTCGAATGCTTCCACCCTTTTCTCTTCCGCAGCTGTCATTGTCCATGCCTCACTGCCGTAAAGAAACATGCTCCAGATATACGTTTTGGTGAATTGCTTCCTTACTTCCAAGCTTGTATTTCCTGCTGTAAGTAGTTTCTTCCTTTGATTGAATGCCCTCTTTGCCTTGGCTATTCTACTGGCAATTTCTTTCTTGCTTCATCCATCGTTGATTACTCTGCTTCCCGAGTAACAGAACTCTTTCACCTCTTCCAGTTCCTGTTTTCCTAGTATAATGTTAGTTTTGGCCTCCTCTCTCTTGCTTCACACCAATATCTTAGTTTTCTTCTTATTGATCTTCAGATGATAGCTGGCCATTGTCCTTTCCATGGTTTTTATCATCTTAATCAGCTCCTTCTCTGTCTCTGCTATGTCATCAGCGAATACTAGCATACTGATTGTTTCTCCGTGGATGTTCACTCCAGAACACCTCTCCTTGTCTTCATTTATGGCTCTCTCGATGTAATCATTTAAAATTACGGGAGACAGTGCACAGCCTTGTCTCAATCCTTTCCTTATTATTACTTCTTCACAGCTTGGTCCAGATTTTGTATGGAGACTATTTTAAGTACAGCTTAACACACTCAACGTGGATGCCTTGAATTCAAGGCATGCCTCGCTACCCTGGGTGGTTGATGCCTTGATGTCAAGGCATGGGGTCCCATTATGTTCGTTGCTAAGTAAAAAATTATTATTATATTGCAAAAATTTTATGTTTAAAGCATTTATAATAATGTATTTATTCATATAAAAGAAAAAAAATATTTCGGACATGAATACTTTTTCATGAAATAGGCCAGCATTGAGTGTGTTAAAATTTATCAAAGTAGTGGAACATATGAATTGCTGGGGACCACTAAATATTATCTTACACCAGTGTAGGGAATGCATCAAGTACCTACAGCCTAAAAGTTATAGCAGTAGTGGGACACATGAATATCCGGGGACTGCTAAGTAATATCTTTCACCATTGATGGTGGGCATAGCTGGGCAAAGTTAATCCTAAAATTAACTTCGTTAATGTATTAAAAGCTACTGAAAAAGTAACTTTGTTAATCGTTAAATCGTTATCTTGATCAAAGTTTAACGCAAGTTAAAGTTATCCGTTAAAGTTAAAAATCTATATGAAATTGTAGGCAATTTTGAATTATATGTTACTTAACATTCGGGTATTTGTAATGTTAATGAGCATAATAAGAATTTCATAGTCAAAAATACTTATTTAATAAACAGTATAGCTAGGTAATGTAGACTTATATACATGAGGTATGGAGTTTCATAGTAATTTACTGTTTCTGTCAGTAAAGTTGGATCTGACGCTGTTTGTATTTGATTGTGGAAATAGAAACTTTGGGATATGCCGCTACCCGTAGTTTCGATACCAAATATTCACCAATATTTTGCTGTGAAAAAACTATTGCCAGTCCTATTGAAATAAGAAGAATCAACAGCGCTTGAAGAAGCCTTAGGCTTGGTTTTCGTTTTCACGCGAGTTGATCCTGCCTTTACCTTTTCTTCAAATTGAACGCATATAGATGGATGCGTTCTCTTCATGTGTTGTTTAAGGTGGAAACGTGAGTCTTGTCTGCGTAAATTTTGTCTGTAAAAGTTATTTAAAATGTCTGATTGCAGTACAAACGCTGGGTTCTCTAGACTGCATTCTCAACACTACTCCTTCACCAAGTTATTACATGGCAATCCAGATGGCCCTGAACAAAAGTAACGGAATTGAATTAACGGAATTAAAAGTTAATGGAAGTTAATAAGACCGTTAATAGTTTTTGGATTTAACTTAAAAGTTAAATCGTTAAGCAATATGTTAACTTCGTTAATTAACGATTAACGGATTAACGCTTTTCTGCCCAGCTATGATGGTGGGCAATCAACTGAACTTTATTTCACAAGAAGGATGACACAGTGTGAGGGCAGCACCATTCATCATCATCATCAATAACTCAATCCTAGGATTGGTTTACTGCAGCCCTCCATTCTGCCCTATTCAGAGTTATTTCCCTCACGCCTTGGTATGATTTCCCTTTCATGTCCTTCTTTATTGGCCCTGTGTACTTGTCCCTTGGTCTTCCTCGTGGGACCTTACTTTCAATTTTCACTGCTATTATATTTTTAACTACATTATTCATTGTGCCTCAAGGTATGTCCAATCCATCTGGTTCTTCTTTGCTGTAGGGTTATCCATATTGTCCTTTCTTCATCTGCTCTTCTGTACTCCTCTTTGTTCCTCACTCTATCAGTCCATTTAATCTTCAACATTATCCTCCAGCAACATGTTTTGAAGGCTTCAATTCTTCACTGGTCTGCTTTCCTGATGTTCCATTCTCTGATCCATAGAGTGCCACCCTCCATACGAATTTTTTGATGGAACACTTCCTTGTTTGCAGCAGTAGGTTACATACAACTGCAAAAATTCCCTGCAGTCCAACCAACTTACAAATGTTTCACCTTTCATATTGCCAACCGAAATGCAACTGTTGGAGTAGCAGATTTAAGTATGGCAGGTGAAGTTGAATATCTTGGGATCACTCTTACTTTGTATCCGTCATGAAGGGGAATCATATTTTAAATGTGTGTGGCACAGTGCTGAAGAGACTGGGATATCTCATATGGACCATGGGAAAGTTTTCCAGTAAAAAAGTGAAAGCAGGAAGGTTATATAATATGTATAATATAATATCCCTGAGTAAAAGTAAGATGTTACTTCTCATTTGTTTGGTCTCACCGGTAGTATGAATTGATTTGTCATTTGGAATCTGCTGAATAAAGATATAATTCATGAACTAAATAAAATAAAAAGAAAATCAGTATTTTTGTAACAAACACCTATGAATGTACAGTAAGTATAACTTGGGAATCAAAATAGCTTGGTTGGGAATCCATACGGACTAGAAAGTTGTTCACAAGATTAAAGTTATTTGGAAAATACAAAACACATGAATTCAAATCAGATACTGCAGTAATATTTGCACACTTACATTACAGCATCAGGAAACTGAAGCAACAAATTAACCTTTTGAGTGCTGGGGAGCGTGATCGGGTTCCTCAGAACTATGGTGAAAAGTGCCGAAGAGGGCTATCACACTTCTATATTGTCATTATTAATTGTTACTAGTTCAATGATTGTTTACTGATGGCATTTCAATTCAGAGATCTTTAGATGCAAAGTTTTTATTATCAAAATTGACCACAGCATTTATTTGTGTTGAAATGTGGATGATTCGGGCAAAGTTGTCATCGCAGAAATAAGATGATTGCGGATACTTTGCGAACACGCCTTTATTGGCACCATCGAAGTCACAGAAACAAACAGTACAGTAAGTGCGCACGAGCACACACCAGAGTGCGCCACATGCACAAGACAAAAGAGAAAAACAAAACACACACTAAATTCAACAGCAGACAATACTGGAAATATAGATTAATAATACAATTCAACACCACCCCTTAAGCTATATTTCCATTAGCCCCAGTTGCTGAACTAACTTCTCATGTTTCGGTTTTGTCAATGGCTTTGTTAAGATATCCGCTGTCATATCCTGGGTGTTTAAGTAATCTAGTCTTACAGCATTTGATTTCACGGCTTCTCTCACAAAGTGGTGACGAATGTCAATGTGTTTAGTTCTGCTATGAAACATCTGATTCATGCACAATTTTTGGGCCGACTGATTGTCATTGAATAGCACAACTGTTTCCTCTTTCCCCAAAATATTATAATATAGGCTGTGCAAGAACATACACTCTTTTGCCGCTTCGGAAAGAGCCATGTATTCTGCCTCTGTGCTTGACAGGGCAACAGTCCTTTGCTTTCGGCTCTCCCACGAAACAGCAGCACCTGCCAATTTAAAGGCAAACCCTGTGCAGGATTTTCTGTCACACTTGTCACCGGCCCAGTCCGCATCTACAACACCAACAACACTTTCACCTGTTTTCTTGAACACTAAAGCATGGTTCAATGTACCCTTTAAATATCGTAGCACACGCTTGGCACTTTTCCAGTGCTCTAACCCAAAACAAGTATTGTATCTACTTAGGATTCCTACAGCATGCAAAATATCTGGCCTAGTACACACAGCTATATACATTAAACATCCAATCAATTGTTGATATGGCAATTTGCTCACTTCATCAGAATGTTGCTCAGAACCTTTGAACAAGTCATGACTTACTTCCATTGGTGTACAGACAGATTTACACTCAGACATATTGAATTTTCTTAACACATCTTCTATGTATCTCTTCTGGTCCAACATAATTTTACCATCTTGCCTCTGTACTCTCATGCCCAACACATTCTTTGCCTCACCTAGATCTTTCATCTCAAATTTCGACATAAGTTTCAATTGTAGCATATCTCTCTCTTTTAAGTTATTGCTGAAAATGAAAATGTCATCAACATACAAAGCGATCACAAGAATAGATTTGCCCTTTTTACAATACACACAAGGTTCACTTTCCAATCTTTCAAACCCCATTTCAGACAAGACAAGATTTATCCTTTCGTACCATGCTCTTGATGATTGTTTTAAACCATAAATTGCTCGTTTCAGCAAGCACACTTTGTTTTCCTTCCCTTTAACAACAAAGCCCTCAGGCTGGTCCATGTACACTTTCTCCACAAGATCACCATTAAGGAAGGCTGTGGACACATCCAAGTGATTAATGTCCAAGTTTATTTCCACTGCAAGGGCAATTAAAAATCTTAATGTGGAATATCTCACTACAGGGGAAAAAGTTTCCTCGTAGTCAATGCCATGTCTCTGGGTGAAGCCCTTAGCAACAAGACGTGCTTTATACCGGTCAACAAGCCCATCAGCATCCCTTTTTACCTTGAACACCCATTTACATGCGACTGCCTTCTTGCCTTTTGGCAAATCCACAAGCACCCAAGCACCATTTCGCTGAAGGGACTCGTATTCAGAGTCCATAGCTCCCTTCCACTGAGCAGCATCCGCTCCATTCAGTGCCTCATCAATCGTCAATTCCTTACCTTCCTCCACAATAGCCTGATACAGGATGTAATCAGGATATTCTTTGGGGTGAGGTTCCCTCCTAGGATACCTTGGTTCATCATCAGCAGGATCAGGGGACAAAGATGCCTCAGGGTCTGGCATCTGCTCCTCCTCTTCCACCAAAGATGACTCTATCCTCAGCTCCTCAGGTTGAATGTCGGTTGGCTGCATAGGCTGCTCACATCCTGACTCCACAAGCTGCTCCTCACTGGTCGGCACAGGTACCTCCCTTGGGTGTGACTCCAATAGCTGCCTGTCAGCATTCACTTCCATGGGCTGTTCAACTGATGGCTCAGATGATGGACCAATCATGCTACTCGGTAGGATCTCATGGGAGTGAGACTTCTCAAGTAGATCAGCCTCAGGAATTTTCACTGGGGTACACAGGAACTCATCCTCAAGGAAGACCACATCCCTTGATCTTACTACCTTCCTGGGATTCAATGGATCAATCAATCTGAATCCCTTGGTGTCCTCACAGTATCCTACGAATGTGAGCCTTTGACTCTTAGGGTCTAACTTCCTACGACACTCCTTTGGGACATGGGCATAGGCTGTGCATCCAAATATTTTTAAATGGGATAAGTCCACTTTACTCCCACTCCACTTTTCCTCAGGTGTGCTCTCAAACACGGCTTTCGAGGGAGACCTATTTCTCAGGTAAATGGCGGTATTAATCGCTTCAGCCCAGTAATGCCTACTCAGTCCGGCATCACTGAGCATGGAGCGTGCCATCTCCACCAGAGTCCTATTGGCCCTTTCGGACACACCACTTTGTTGAGGAGTGTATGGCACTGTCCTCTGGTGCCGGATTCCACAGTCCAACAAGAAGTTCTGGAATTTATTGCTCACATACTCTGTACCGTTGTCAGTCCTGATGGCTTTTATTCTTAATCCCGTCTCGTTCTCTACCAGCGATTTAAATCTCTTAAAACACTCGAACACTTCATCCTTAGACTTTATGAAGTACCCAAAGATCTTTCTAGTACTGTCATCAATAAAAGTTAGGAAATATCTCGCTCCACCATGAGATGTCACTTGGAATGGGCCACATACGTCGGAGTGAATGAGACCTAGTCTCTCAGAGGCTCTCTTCGCACCCCTCTTGGAAAACGGATGCCTTGACTGCTTACCCTCCAAGCAAGACGTACAAGGTTTTCCACAGTCACCAGTAAAGCTCACTCCTGTAGCCAGTCCCCTCGCGAGAAGGTTCATACACTGTCTATTCAGGTGCCCAAGTCGCCGGTGCCATAGTTCGTGGCTATCACCAGCCACTGATATATTGGCAGCCTCCAGCCTTGACTCAGGGTCTTCAAGATCTAATTGATAGATACCCCCCACCTTTGTGGCAGTTGCTTGCACTTGGCCATCAACATAGAATCCATTCTCATGAAATATTCTGCAACCTTCACTTGAGAATACAACAAAATGACCCTTTTCCACTGTTTTACTAACGGAAAGTAAATTGGCTGATAGATTGGGAACATGAACGGCGTTGGAAATCGCCGTCAGAGCACCATTTTGGCCACGTAACGGAACTAACACATCCCCAGTTCCTGCAGTAGGCAATTTTTCATTGTTCGCTATGGTCACTTCCCTCTGCACAACATCACTGACATAATTAGTGAGACTGTCTCTACTATTGGTCATATGAGTGGTAGCACCAGAGTCTACATACCAATTGTTTTCCTGCAGCTTCACCGACAGGGCAGTTAATAGAGAAGAGTTCCTATTATTCTCACCTGCCTTATACTTTTGATTTTGTCCGGTTCTTCCCTTCGGAGTCTGCTCTTTCACATTGTTTTTCTGGCGCTCAGGACAGTCTTTAGAAAAATGACCAACCTGATGACACTTGAAGCACTTGAAGGATTTTTTGTTACCTCTTGCAGCATTTGTTGAAAGGAAAGCAGATTCATCTCGTGACGTAAACCCTTCACATTCCCGTCGAAGATTCTCCTGAAGAAGTTTCGACTTCACGAGTTCACTTGAAATTTTCACCGCTGCACTTTCTAGGGCCATAATCATGGGACTAAATCTCGATGGTAAACCACTCAACATTACCACAGCCAAGAATTCGTCTTCCAAAGCTGCACCAATATCGGATAGTTGCTGGGCCACCGACATAGCTTTCGTCATAATATTCCTCCATGCTGGAAAAGCTATCCAATTTCAGTCCAAACAGTATCCGAAGAAGCCCAAGACGCCTGGTCAGACCTCTATCTTCGTAAGCATTTTTCAAATTAACCCATGCTTCCCTTGCCGAAGTCGCACTCCTCACATGCGCATACGCCACCGGTTTGACCATCAGGCATATTTTTGCCCGAGCTCTCCTCTCCTTCGCCGCGTCCTTGTTTACCACTGCACCCGATTCGTCTGTTTCGATGCAGTCCCAGAGGTCTTCATAGATGAGATACATCTCCATTGCGAATTTCCAATTGCAATAATTGGACATACCTTCCAATTTTTCGATCGCGGGTAGCGAACCATTCCCCACTTGGCTCATCGTGAACTTTGTATTTAAAAATAGTAAGGCGTTCAAACACAAACACACTCCGCCAGAAAAAAACGTGGTTAACCGGAAGTGTCCAAAACTTGGAAAAAATAACGCAAAACTCAACGCGTGTCGCAAAAATAACTTGCCGAATAGTTTCCTGGGCCCATAACCTGTTGAAATGTGGATGATTCGGGCAAAGTTGTCATCGCAGAAATAAGATGATTGCGGATACTTTGCGAACACGCCTTTATTGGCACCATCGAAGTCACAGAAACAAACAGTACAGTAAGTGCGCACGAGCACACACCAGAGTGCGCCACATGCACAAGGCAAAAGAGAAAAAGAAAACACACACTAAATTCACCAGCAGACAATACTGGAAATATAGATTAATAATACAATTCAACAATTTGCCAATGTTTTTACATGTATTAGGTATTTTCAATAATTTTTTTCCCGAACCTCAGCAAAATAAAAAAAAATGCTCTCTGGAATTTTTTTAGCATCCTAGGATATTTGTTGGCACCTAAAGGATTAAGATAAGTCAACTGTCGGACCAAGTGATACAAGCATAATTTTTTCAGAGCACAATACATGGGTACAACACAAAAAGTCTCAATCTCAATAAAAGATAAGGCCAATATTTTCTAGTTGTACATGAAATTTAACAAACCTTTAGGTACCTATCTATTTTGTAGACAAATCTGGGATACAAAGTCAAACATAAAGGTTTACATTGATGCAGTTTACTTTATTACTTGATCATTTTCATTCTAGTAGCCCTGCTCACATAGCACTATAGGAGATCCCTGGGAAATACCAAGGATGTCCCACCAGGATATGTTCCAGGGAGCTCCTATAGATGTCTCAGGGACATCCTATGTCCATGGAGTCCCATGGAATATTATAGCACCTATGACTAACCGTTCCTCACTTCCATGAAGAAACATGCTCCTGACCTATGTCCTAATTAAGTGTCTCCCTGCTTTCAATATTCCATTTCCAGCTGTAATTAGATTCTTCTTCTCGTAAAATGCGTTCTTTACCTAATCTAATTTAGATACTATTTCATTCTTGACTCATAAATCTCTGGTTACTTGGTTCCTAGCACAGCAATGCACTTCCAGTTTTGTTAGGTTATCAATATATGTATTTTTAACTCTCCATGTTAAACATTTAACAAAACATTAAAGAAAAAATTATTTCGGAGTTAAAAAATTGAAATTCGGTAATTTGAGTGCCATGGTCATTGACGTTTTCGGCCTGATGAGGTGCATGTACCAAACATTCAATATTTCTTAAAATTGGGTATGTGTGATATTATGTGGAATTGTGAAAATATTTACAAAGAAGAAGAAAGGTGAAAAGGAAAAAAACACCCCAGTGTGTCAATTTGTTTCCCATTTGGCTGCCCCTCACACCCTGTCTCTTCTAAGCTAAATTTTCTCTTCAAGAATTTTACTGTGTTCAAATCCATGTGCGATATCAAGAATTCCACTGACAATGAGTTAGCTAACCAATTAAGCAACATAATCCCCCTACATAACAGAAAACTGCTGTCTTTTGATATCTGCAACTTCCTCACCTCAGTACCAATGAACCTTAGGCTTCATTGGCATCGGAAGC
Organism: Platycnemis pennipes; assembly: GCA_933228895.1. Classification (NCBI taxonomy): domain Eukaryota; kingdom Metazoa; phylum Arthropoda; class Insecta; order Odonata; family Platycnemididae; genus Platycnemis; species Platycnemis pennipes. The sequence goes on along the minus strand of OW121854.1, from coordinate 15,910,206 downwards.
GGGGGGCCCCAGAATTTGCCCCGGGCCCTTGAGAAATGAGTCTTCTTTAATAAAAATTAAATTTCACTTGTATCCAGCTTGCCTATTCCCTTCTGACGCATATTCTAGCACCTTCAAATGCACTTTTAGCGGAATTCTAGTCTCTACACCCTCCTATCCGAAAAAATGCAGGCCCTTTTCTTAAGAGCCTGCAAGAGTTTTCAAGTTTGGCCCCTCCCAGGGAAATAGTTCTGACGCCCATGTTAGGTTTGGCTACAAAATCATTTGTCGATGACGATTAAAAAAACTATCCTAAGGAATAAACTTATTCCCAATTCAAAGGCAATTTCTAATGACAAAATCAAGGTATATCCATGGGTTCCCCACTTTCACCAATACTGGAAGAGATTGTTATGGATTCCAAGGAACAAAAAACCTTTTTCACTCCAAGCAGTCATTAGACAAGAATATTTTATAATATTTTAGGTATATAGATGACATTCTATGTCTATGGTCTGTAACTAAAGTTTGTTCTTGGACTTATTTAATTATTTTCATCCATCCCATAAATATACCTTGGAACTTTGAGGCAGTTTAATCAATGTCCTGGAGCTGGCAATTTCCCTGCAGTATAAAAAAAACACCAGTTTTCAATTTATCATAAACTTCTCTGCTGAAATATTCCCTCTGACTCCCAAGTCTATTTTACTCAACAGATAGCAGTCCTGAACTCAATGCTCCATTGACTCATGTATGTTCCTGTTAATGACATGGATCACAATGAAGAATTGCAGATAATATTAACATAGAGACAAAAAATGGCTGCATAAATTAATTATTGAGCTAATATAAATCACATATGACAGTTACCTATCATGTGTGATAAGCCAAAGAAGTGGTTACCGCTAACCTTATAAATAAATTTCCCTCACTATATTCAAACACATTCTGCAAGAGGAGTACTACTTCCTTCTTACTACAAGGAGTGTTTTTACTTCCCAGCATCAATTGGAAAGGTCCATTTAACACTAAAGACCCAAGGGCTTTTCACATAAAAGCAGTGTATATTAGGGTGGGCCGAAAAAAGGTTTTTTTTCCGGATCAAATTTGCCCTATGCGGGAAAGTTGTGTACTGATATCAGGATCTCGCATGCAAAATTTTTTCTAATTCGGATAATATTAACCACTGCCGCCCGGGCTCTAAAGTTTATAATTTTGCGAAAATTCAGGCGGAAATGGGAAACAAACGGTTATGGAGAATAATTTGTTGCGAATACTGGAATATTGGTAAATATAAACGATAGATACTTGTTTTTAGATTACAACACTGAAATTTGAAGTTTATTTGACGAAATCTATGGCTTACACGATGCCTAAGAATAGACAGCTAATTTAGACTGTAGGCAACCCGCACAACAACAAAAATTTTTACACGCTCCAAGCATCACTTCAAATAGATCATTTTTGGGAGCCGTATTTGGGATAAATTAATATTTTTTCGAATGCAGTTCCTTTATAAATGTCTCATACTTCATTTGGGTATAGATAATACTTTCAAACAGACGAAAAAGCGGTACGTTTTAAAACTAACTTAAATTATGGTGAAGAATCACGTCCTGGTATTCATCACAAATGTGATTCAAACATTTAATTTCCTCGGTATGTGCTGCAATATCCAATAATTGGTTCTTGCTCCCCTGAGCTGCAGATATTCTTCGCAAATCCAGCGAATTCGTGTGTCGTAAAAGCCTGTGAATTAGATTGCAAAAGGAGTGGGTGTTCACTCGGAGACAAAGCGGGATGCCTTCTGGGAAAGATACTACGAATCAGACATTTTAATACACTAGTGGAGTCCAAACGAATTCTTTTGTTAAAAAAGGTTGGTATAGCTACGATCAACTCATCAGAAGATAGTAGCTTTTTCTAAGAACTTTGATAAATTGTAGTGGTTCACTGTAGGAAATGATTTATCTCTGTGTACGGTATATACGGTGCTACTCCAACCGGCACTTTCTTGGTCAACCGGGAGTTAACTAGTCCCTAAGCGATAGTAGGTACAGCTAGTTCGACGTGAGTCAGGTATGATAAAGATGGCCAGTGGTAGAGCTAAGGAAAGTACGAATGAGGCGGAGGACGGAGGTTATCCTTATCTGGCCCCAGCGATGAGTTGATCGTGAATACTTCGGTGATAAAATGGCATAGAATTCTCATACAAGAAATTCCATTGTAAACACTCCTAACTGATGTTAAACTCCCTCAGCTCATGCTGTTACTATCCTTACTCATTAACTCACCATATTCGTTGCAATATTTTATTTTCCTTGGGGATTCCCATCCATTGTCGGACAAGATGCGTATTTCACTTCATAAGCTTGAGGTAGTCAGTCAGTTGGTATTCATTTCTGTGAGTGAATAACTACATTGTGCAGCGTAATGTGGTTTCGGTTGCAAGAAGATTAAAGCAATGGCGAAAATACAGAAAAAGCTTGAAAGGTGTGGATAGGAGTGCCTGATATTTGGTGCTCCCGAAATGTTCGCGGGTAATTTTTTGCCTTCTTATGAGGAGATGATGAAAATGTATTTGTACTCTCGGTACATTCAAGAAGAAAGTGGAAATACCGATACATCTGTGCCGGGAATCGCGGAGACAGTGGCTTATGCCATTGAAGACATTTGGAATAGATCCTCTATACCAGTTGTCGGACATAAGCAAATTGTGAGACGAATTATTCAATACTATGGAAAATACCGCAATAATCTTCGATCTGTCAACAAGAAGACTTTCGTTGATCTGAAGCAAGACTTTCTTCGTCACGCATATCAGCTGTTTGATGTTGCGGCATGTAAATTCTCTAGTGGAACTGATTGTGTTTGTGATAATACCACCAAAGTGCCATTTTTAGAACGTGTATTCCTTTAGGACCAGAGAAGTGATAGAAAACTGAATATCAGTGCCATTGATGTCCAGGAAACTAAAAAGAGGGAGAGGAAATAGAATAGGTTAGAGAGAAAAAGATCATCAGAATGAGCCACACTAAATGAGCAAGAAGTTCCTGAGATTTGGAAAGACTCAAGTGAAGAAACGTCTGCAGATGAAGAATTACGCGACGCAAGTGAAGCTGATGATTTTTTTGGAAAAAATGTTGGTGTAAATAATTTATATTTGTCTAGATTTGCGTCTGCCTGTGAAAGATTCTGTATATCGAAACGAGCTGCTGCAGCACTCCCATCCGCGCTTCTAGTTGATATCAGGATGGTTTCTCAAGGAGACCACGTGCTTTTTCAAGTGGAGAATGCCTGGAGAGTCTTTCAGCAAGAAGTTCGCGGAAAATGTTTCATTCCAGGTGGACCAGTACAGCAATTCGTATTCTTCGATTATATGTTTCAACCAAATCTCGTTCAAAAGAACAGATGACATTGGCAACTTTTGTGATGAAAGTATAAAATCCTATGTGGTTCGCGATAAAATTAAGACCACAATGCTCGGAAGGCCTGAAGAATATCACGAACATGATACATTTCATGAAATATATGGATCGAGACATCAAATTACGCCTTTACTCAATCATTCAGTGAAACGCTTTTTTTGCTCGCCCAGAGAATGTTCTGCTTGCAATGCTAGCCGAAGAGAGAAGACCGATCCGAGAAATGGCCGTCGAAAAAATATTAAAATCAGAAGAAGGATTTTAGGAAATTCGAACTTCCAACTATGAATGTTGATGCACAAGATTACGTCTACTTAGTTGACTGGAAAACAATAGCGGTACCTCAACCACCTTTAATAGCTGATATCATAAGCAAAGATTTGGGAGATATTCTGAAGGAAGGGGTTTTGTTGAAAGAAATTTGCATGCCACACACAAGCAGTTGAAGGGATGGTACAAATGATCACGGTGGCGTCAAAATCCGTGTGCAGTCCAGAAAGCAGGCATGAATGGGCATTATCATGCATAAAAGGCCGAAAACTTCAACCAAAATTTGAAAATAAAGCACAGCATAAGATATAATAAGAACCAGTGATAACCAGATACCTAAAAACGTGCCCTATGGAAGGGTGGTTTGGGAGGGAACGGGTGGAACTCGATAGTAGCCACCTCCTCGTGGTGAGTTCTGGGTAGTTTCTCCACGAAAATAGCAAAGGGCTACTTAAATAAATATTTGGTGATCAGGCTGTGCCTTAATCCTACCTTGATTAACTGATTTTTTTTGTGGTAATAGCTCAACATGCACAAAATTCTTCATCATAATTGAGGTTAGTTTAAAAAAATTTAACTTTTTCGTCTGTTTTAAAGTATTATCTATACCCAAATGAAGTATGAGACATTTATAAAGGAACTGCATTCGAAAAAATATTAATTTATCCCAAATACGGCTCCCAAAAATGATCTATTTGAAGTGATGCTTGGAGCGTGTAAAAATTTTTGTTGTTGTGCGGGTTGCCTACAGTCTAAATTAGCTGTCTATTCTTAGGCATCGTGTAAGCCATAGATTTCGTCAAATAAACTTCAAATTTCAGTGTTGTAATCTAAAAACAAGTATCTATCGTTTATATTTACCAATATTCCAGTATTCGCAACAAATTATTCTCCATAACCGTTTGTTTCCCATTTCCGCCTGAATTTTCGCAAAATTATAAACTTTAGAGCCCGGGCGGCAGTGGTTAATATTATCCGAATTAGAAAAAATTTTGCATGCGAGATCCTGATATCAGTACACAACTTTCCCGCATAGGGCAAATTTGATCCGGAAAAAAAACCTTTTTTCGGCCCACCCTAGTGTATATGCCCTCCATTGTGGAGGCTGTGATGGTATATTCATAGGACAGTCAGCAGAATATTCAAAACTAGAATGAATGAACATAAGTGTGAACCATGTATCATACTTCACCTAAGGATGTATGTGTAATGAAATAACATTGAACTTCCTGTATTTACCGGATTTAAGCCGTACTCTCTTAGTCACTGTGCTTGGGCGGATAGCTGCACGCATTGGTGGAATTCCAAATTGAAAGGTTGGTTCCATAAACAGAAAAATCTGTATTTAAATGGTGAAAAAAATTGTGGGAAATCAACGTATGTTAATCGTCTTATTGGCAAAGAAAATTTGAATTATGTCTTTTATCCAGATGTAGGTAAATTTGCTTTTGGGGATTATGATCCCAATTTTCATCAAATTATAGTTTTTGAAGAGTTTGAAATTAAGTTTCATTGCGTGTCAATGCTTAAAAGGTTGCTAGAGGGTTTGCCTTTTCGCGCTCCCGAGAAGTTCACTAATGGTAAAGTAATTAAGTGGCAGAAGAATTATATTTGTATCTAATTTCATTGATATTGATGATGACGCGTTGTCTTCTAGGCTTCATATAGTAAATTGTCATGGCGCCTATTTTGAGAAAAAGGCGAACTTCCCGAAGTTAACCCACACAACACAAAGTGAATAATATGCACATAATATTCAAATATTATGCCACATCAATGGTATAACATGTGCATAATATGTACATAAAATGTGCATATAAATGGTATAATGTCCCCATAAATTGCGATATATGCGCATAATATGCAAAATATATGCACTGAATGGTATGGCATAATGTTTGCATATTATGCGAATATATATGCAATTTATGAGGACATTATACGATATATATGCACATGTTATGTAAAATTTATACCATTGATGTGTTGTATACATTGCATGTGAATAAAAAGTAGTGATCAAGTTTGATTTTTCCATAACATTTAATTGTAAAGTGTTCACTGGGTGAACAAAAACCAGCAGTTTTCTTAAAAAAACAACGCTCTTCTAAAAATCGAAACTATATTTTTCCACCAGTTGGTTCGTTCAAATATCATTGAAAGTCACTGCACTGTCATAACACACACAAAACTTTTCACGTTTATCAAATAGGTGAATGATGATCTGAATTGTCGTTGGATCATTCCTAATGTCCCAATATTTTAAAGACTGTATGTGCCTGAAACATGATAAATAGAGTCAATTGGCAGCAATTCAAAAAATCAACATGGAAGGCAGAAAAAAACAATGACGAATTCGTAAATAATCTTCAATGCAATCACTGGTCATAACAATCATTTAGGTACTCACCGTCACTTAACTGTCCATTAGAATTAAAATTAAGCTTCTGCGATCACAAATTATGTACCAGAAAACGTAAATATTGGAGGAGCTAGTTCTTTCTCGCGCTTCCGGCTTATCAACATGACTGCCATTTTGATTTTCGAGACGGTCGAAGTCGATCTTATTTGCAAGACGTCGATTGTAGTCTATTCAAAAAATATGTACATATTATGCACTTATTATTCGCAGTCTTAGATGGCATAATATTTACATATTATTTGCAGTGTGCGCATATTATTCAAATAATATGCATATAATCGACGGAATATTATTTACTATTTATACCAATCCATTTATGCATATTTTATACGGCATAAATTTTGTGTGCGCTGTGTGGGAAGGAGGAGTCTAAGTTACTAAGGAGGAGTTACTAAGCCGAAACATGTTGTGCAAATTTTATAATTTTAAATATATTGTGGAAAAAATGCTCAAGTTTTTTACTCACCTAAAAATTGTAAAACTTAGAAAAAATTAAGTGCACTTAGAATAAATTAGTTTTCTCTCATATACATTATGTGGTTGGTGTTGAGGAGGAAAATACACCTAGGTATTGAATCTGAAGGGATACAATTCAAACTGTACAGAATGAATTGGCTCAACCCATCTTAAGGATGTAAAACTCATGCATAACATACTTTAATTAAAGTTGGCAAAATGTCTTTTTAGCATCTCTCACATGAAGTAAGCTCATACTGAATTAGGTGAGTAAAAAAATACCTAATACTAAATATAATAATAATACTAAAAAACTATTATTATTTGTTACTTTTGTAACATCCACCTCCGAGTCTCCGGCTAGCATCAGGTTTCGTTGCCGTCATAATTGCCGGGGACTCGAGAGGGGTCGTGCCTAGGGGTAGCCACGTCCGCCACCGGTGGATAGGTGGCTACCCGGCATTACGGTCATGCGCACGAAGCAGGCGGAGAGACCCGAGAAGGACAGCCTTCTGCATTGCACTTGCAAGTGCATCCGCTCGCGCCCTGCACGCTGGGATGTACTTGAGATTTTCGACCAGTGAGCTCTTGACACCACCAAGCACGCCCACGATGAGGACTACCAGTTTCACAGAGTAGCCCGCGTACATTTGCCGGAGTTCGCACAGCAGATCTTGATATTTAGTCCTTTTTTCAATCTCCTTCGCTGCCATGTTCATTCCGGCCGGTGCCGAAAACTCGATCACGAACATGGCATCAGAGAGATTGTCGAGGAGAACGATATCAGGCTTCGTCGCCTCCAATTGCCTGGAGGTGGAGAAGGAATAATTCCACCAGATCTTACACTTATCGTTCTCCACGACGGACTCGATGTCTCCAGGGACGTAAGGCAGCACCGGATTCGCGTCTATGCCGTAATGGTGTCTTAGATGGTAATACAACACCCGCAGAGCTGAGTTGTGCCGGTTTATATATGCGTTCTTCGCATAGAAGCTGCAGCCGGAGAGTAGATGACCTAATGTCTCCGGCTGCCTTCGGCACGCTCTGCATCTCGTGTCCGTCACGTTTGCCCCAAAGATGAGGCGACGGTACACGAGGGTGTTGATGACACCATCCTGGCACGCAAGCACGAATCCCTCGGTCTCGGACTTCAGACCTGCGGAGCGCAGGAAGGCGAACGTGAGCTCCTTCGATAGCCCATGCGTTTCCAAGTTTCGATAGAAACTTCCATGCATGGGCTTCTCGGTATGCTTGCGGAGCAGGATCTTTTGCTCCGCATTCTTTATTTCGAGCTTTAACACGTCCGCCTCCAGCGACAAGATTGATTTTTCGCACGCTTCTCCGCTGGAAGTAAGGTCCAAGTCCAAACCGAGGCCATCTGCTGCCCTTTTCGCCGCCTGGAATAGGAACGCCCCTTTGCCGACACTCTCGTGTTTCTTCACGAGCAGCATAAGGGGGTCCGTGCTGTGGAACACGCGGCAAGCCGTATTCAGGACTACTCTGTCATGAAGGCACTCCAGGCTTATCAGCCCTCTACCACCTAGCCTTCTCGGGAGATACAATCTGGCGACGGAAGACTTCGGATGAAGACTGCGGTATATGGTCATCATTTTCCTCGTTCCCCTGTCGAGGTTTTGCAGCTCGTTGACATTCCATTTGATGCAACCGAAGGTGTAGAGCAGTGTTGGAACCGCGAAGGTGTTGGTCGCAAGAACTTTGTTCTTGCCTGACAGGTCAGAGCTCCAGATTCGCCTGAGAGTCTGCCTGTATTTCGCTGCAAGCCTTTCCTTCACTGCTCTCACCTCCTGCAACCGGCGCTGGGGGACGCCAAGATATTCATACGCTTCGTCTTCATCAAGAAGACGAATAGCGTTTCCGTCAACGAGCTGCACGTCTTCCTGGTCTTCCGAAATCTTTCCTTTCGCCAGATGGATGGTCGCGCACTTGTCCAATCCGAATTCCATCCCTATATCCTCACTGTATCTGCGTACGGTGTCCAACGCCAGGCGCAGGTCTTTCGCGCTTGAAGCATAAAGCTTCAGGTCATCCATATAGAAAAGATGGGTGACCTTATGCTCCCTTTTTGACGGGACACCGCACATATATCCCCTACCTCGTCTCAACTGAACGGACAGTGGGAGGAGAGATAAACAGAACAGGAGGGGACTGAGGCTATCGCCTTGAAAACAAAACTACTATAATAATACTATACTAAATATAATAAATCTGAATACTGAACTGAAATACACTCATACGGAATAATAAACACCATATTTTACTATAGTCCCAGTCATCTACATATTTCATTCTATGTGAAAATGATTCTTTCATTACCAAGTGCCACTATTCTGTCCATATGATTTAATTTGTGGATTATTTCACAATGAAAACTTTTGCTTAGCCATGGTTTATCATCAAACTTCTTGCAACAATACCATTGTGCATTTCACAAAATGAACACCATGCTTGCTGGTGAATAATGGAATGCAGATTCAGCAAAAAAATGTTACTGACACAGCTCCTCATTTTCTCTCCATCCTACACTCAAAAAATAGGTTGGCCTGGCTTCGGATTTTAATTGGATAAGGAATTGTTGGCCCAAATATCAATTGTGATTGATAAGACACCCAAGATGATCGAATGGACCGTCTGTTTTAATGTGATGTTTACTTCATCTTCATCTGTGTTTTCAAGTCTGTTTCTGCACTAATAGGTGCTTCAGACCAGGAGGATAGGTACCAGGATGGGAATTGAAGGGGAAGGAGGGAATGTGAAGAGAAACCCAGCATCGGAATTAGCCTGCTCTTAATGAAAAGGTGATAAAGGGGACCATGGCTTTAGCGTCCCATTCAACAGATGGAGTGATGTACTTGAATATTCTCCACAACACTCATGTATTGGCCAGATGAATCAATGAATGATTTCAACTTTTTCAAAGCACCACTTTTATAGTTCAGACTGCTCTTGCAAAGAGACTAGCTCTAACCAGTTGGATTGGACAACCAATTAATTGTTGACCAATCACATCAAATTACAGTTGCTGTGCAATCTTCCCTTTTATTATTTGGTTGAATGATAACGTGAACGCTCCTAGGATGGTTACAGTCATGCTAGATTCCATGCTCAATATCAAGTAGCAGCTAGTACACTAGATCTTGTGGTGGATCAAGTAGGTATGGTGTGAAACAGGCTTCACATTTTTTTAAATGCATGCAACAAACTTAAGCATTTGACAGGAATTGTACTCTACTGCAATTCTTAAGCAAGATAAGGTCAACAGTTGTCTTGCCAGTTTATTTCCAGTTCTCAGCCCAAACCTATGAGTCTCACTCACTGTTTCCCTCAGCATTTCATTGATTAACCTCTCGGTTTAAATGAAATGCATATGTCTTGGAAAATTTCCAGTTCTGAAAATGATCATGTGCATTGTATACTACCTTCTTTATTCAGTTATATTGTGTGTGTCAAGTAGATATGGCAAATAAACCAGAATAAGAACTTAATTTCTTGTATGCCCTTACATGCCCCTCAGCAATTGCTTTCTTTTCCTCCAAATCTCCCCACCATAAATTGATCTAATGAATAATCAGTACGTCTCATCCACGGCTGCTCATTTGTACTAAGGGTTTGTGTGGTGGCTTAAGTACTAGCATCCCATCCCGAGGGACCGGATTCGAGTCCCGGCACGGTCGGTTTCTTTTTCCGATGGCTAATCAGTTCCTACTTGAGTGCCTTGTAAGTGTAAGGAAAAAGAACAAGTTGTGCAGAGGTGAGATGTTGTGATAGTTTATCTCCATCTGGCGTAATACGAGCATAAATAAAATCCAATCCGTGTGATATCGCAAAACCAACCATGAGTAAATTCATATCGTGCAAATTTTCAAACTGTAAAGAACATTTTTATTGTTGCTTGCGTTAAGTAATTGTAGCCACTCTTACTCTCGCAGAAATATGGTAAAGGATGGGCAAACCTCTTCATATCAATGCGATTATTCTCTTTTATATTCCTCACTACTTGTATATGAGGAATGTAAATATAATACGTAGAGCTATGTGTGATAGAGTAAGGTGATATGCAGAGATTTAATTTCCTGACGCATCTCATGCGAGGCTTTCGATGACATCTTCCCATTCAAATTCGCGCGTTGACCGTTTTAATAGATATTCTCGTATATTTAAGGTTTTTATCAGACTTTTCCACGCTACTTTGTTTGTCGCTCAACCAATCCGTCGTTTTTTTTCATTCCCCTAAGTATACATTTTAAATGTCCCAGTCAGTATCGCTATACCTACCCTTTTCTAGAAGATCGTTGTTCTCTTTGTCGCTCTTTGTTCTGAAAGACCTGGAGAGAGACAATTACGATGATATGTAGAGTTCTGGATTTTAAAAACCGTGGGACTTCTTCATTGACTTTTTTCCTCGCCTATGAAACGCATTCTTTATAAAAATATTTGGCTGTTTCAATGGAATTTCCGGCTATTGCTTATTATTGACCGGCCACGAAGCAATTACCATAGGGGATTGCTGGAACGACTCTGCCGACGGGTTTGGTGATTGAAGCAATGCATATATTTTTAACTTAATTCTTAATAAACCAGTAAGTTATCAGTAATAGGAGGTGTTGATCGTTCGCCCCGGCAAAATCCAAACTTCGGGTCTCATTTTGCTTACGCAGTCTCAAACGTATCAACTAAAAATCCAGTATCTCAAACCGCACTAATAATCGAGTGGGAAATGAAATGAAGTGCGTAAAAGGTTTTTCGAGTCGTAAATTGTTTTCCCCTCATGTGCGTCACACTTGAAAATACTCTCGAGTAAGTCACTTCCAGAATAAATAAGCTTTCCAGATTGAAATGTCGAACTTGTTTGAGCTTTGTTATCTCTTTTCTCAAGCTTACTTACCATCGAATAGCACAACGTTGTTTACAGCTTAATATTCGCTGGTAAGTTACAAATGCGTGCGTTCTTATACGTTTTTATGTCCATTTCTAACCTAGTAAAGAATGTGTGACTTGGTTAATGGAGTGATATTTGTCACAAATGTCGATGCACCATTAGCACCAAAAACTAACTAATGAAATAACCTTGCGTTAATAGAGGGACGTCATCTATGGTCTATCTACTATTCTATTGATATCTCAGGACAAATATCAAATTCTCAACAGCCATATATTCCGGACCAAATCAATTGAATCGTTTGGGATTTTAAAAAATACTCTCTGATTTTGGGTGATTGGTGATTGTGGAATAACATGTATGCACGTGTCCATTTCTTTGTATTGAAGTTGGTTAGATTACACCTCAATTTCTCCGGACTACGCACCAAAATTGGTGGCTCTGAGCTCAGCCCTGGAAAAAGAGAATCGCTTTTTTTTGCCACATCATTGTGTGCTTGGGCGGACGGAAAGGTCATGCGTTCTATTTAGGGCAAGTGGGCAATTCCAAATTGAAGTGAAATTAAGACAGGGTGGGGCATTATTGGCTTCATGAGAACTCCCTTTCACCGTAAATGTCCTTAGAATCATAAGTAAATTCAACGCCCACGATTAACATTAACGTATGGGGGACCTTCATTATGGAGCAGGGTATTGGTTTAAGATTAGCAATGGTTAAAATTATCAGTAGTCATGGATAGAGGTCCAGTAAATCTAACTTTAACCTCTATGAAACGATTAACCATAGTAAAATTTAGAGTATAACAGCATGATTTTGATATTTTAGGCAATTATAATAATGTGATTCATAATATGCTCTCTGCTGATCATCTAATAAATTGAAGAATTCATTAATGAGCAAATTGTAATAAGGAACAGATCGAACGAAAATGTGATTTTCCACTAAATAAAGATATGGTGGGCGGTTATTCAGGGGAGGCGACCGACAGCTGAGGTAATTTGCGCCATTTAGGAAAGGTCGGTAATTGGGTAACGGTAGGAGTTTTCAGGGAACGGAGGAAGGGTGGAGAGAAACCCGGCGTCAGCATTAGCCTACTCTTAACGAAAGGCTCCAAGGGAACCACGACTTAACATCCCATCCGACGGACGGAACTTGAAATACCCTCCACTAGGCACTCAAGTGGGGACCGGTTTTCCACTAAAAATCCGCCAATTCCGGGAATCGAACCCGGACCCTCGAATCGAACCTCGGGATGGGAGACCAGAACTCTAGCCACCTCACCAACCTGGCGAAGACTAAATGGCGAGATTGAAAACCTAGATGTCAAAGCAAACAAGATTCCATAGTTACAAGAGTTAAAAAATTTTTACTTTAATGATAAATGGCATTGTCGTTTAATTCGTCAATACTCATTTCTCCACATCTCCCCGGATACTTCTTTATCAATCAGTAATTATAAATTTTCTATTGACGTTGAATCTATTAATTCATTTTTTTCCGTTGAAGCCTTACTCTTAATAAGGCATGGTAGTGTAAATTGCCGAAAGCCAAGAAAGCGTTTTCCATCACCTCCTTTTTCTCATTTCAAATAGTCATGTCTAATCAGAAACTAAGCTAATTCAGCTAATGATTGGCCGATCAATGAAAGTCTGTACCTTAGCTACTAAGTTTCCTAAATTCTTAGGAAACTGAAAGCCTTCAATTGTCGTTACGCATTGATCATATATTATACGCTACAGAAATAGTTCGTTTCTATCGTAAAATATTGCAATATGGTGGTCATGTTATATGCTTATGATTGAGGTAGGTACATGCTTGTGTATTAAAATTTAGTTCTCACCACACAAAATAGATTTATATAACATATTGTCCCTTTAAAACTAGACACTTTCTGTGATTAAAGAACAAATGTCATGCCGAATTAATATTTACTGTCGGTGAAAGATGGTGTGAGCAGCAAAAGAACCCCACATAGACCAGTTTCAAAACCCAGGAGAATTTTCATTGGGGTTCCTACTTGGATAACGGACGGGTTGTGAGCGATATAAGTTCATTGCTCCGTCGGATGAGAAATAGGATCACGGATCGTGAAGAGTAGGTAAATACCGTCGCCGGGTTTCTCTCCACCCTTACCCCTTCCCCTTCCAATCCCATCCCTACGTTTCTCCTCCCGGTCTGAGACACCATTAAGTTTGTTAAGTCTAATCCATATTTTCTTTCACTCTAATAAAATATTTGTTCAGTTACCCTTTCTTTTGTCACACGCCACGATTTTCGTGTCTTTTTTTTCCTCTGTTCGACAATGTTTAGTTCAGTATGGTCGAGTAAAAGCTCTTACGTCAATCTAAGTGCACGTCTTCCTTTATTTAAACACTGGATTCCAAAAAAGTTTGAGACAGAACTGAAAACATCGATGTACGATGGCCAAACTCTTTTTATTTGATGATTACACGTGTTTCTACGGTGGCGATTAGAATATAATACAACGTTCTCCTTCTGGTTGACCCAATTGGTTCTGAGCCAGAGCGTCATTGATGCCCACCGCGACCAGAGAGTTATGACCCAGCATTAAATACGTCGTGGCGCGTACCCAGTGACTGACTATGAGTCGTGACATCATGAGCACGTAAATCACGCGCGACGATAGTTATGCGGAAAGAGCCCGGGAGAAAGGCGAGCGTGACACGGTTGGGTGGCGGTCGGCAGTTGGTTGAGTGTTACGTGACAAAATTCCCGGAAGGCATCCGAGTGAAACCGAAGGACCCAAAAGTGGACGCCGAACGGTGATAACGCTTTTCTCGGCTGTGTTCTCGCTTACTGCACATGCAGGTTTACTCGGCTTCATTCTCACATCTACATCAACATCTGTGGAGTAAGAACTACAAAAACAACCAATGCAATTTTTCACAATTTTTATCTAAACGATCGGTTTCAGCTCACAGGCATTCAGGTAAAAAGTAAGAAAAACTCGATGGTTATACACTCTTATTATTATGCAAATGAGATGGGGGAGGGGATACATAAGCTGGTGAGGGGAGGGGTATTAGTCAGATGAAGTCGAGTCTTTAGGATAGGGCTGGGGCAGGCGTAGTCAAGAGGGTTAACTGTCCAGGATAAACTTGGTCAAGGGGCGGTTGAGTGCATTCGCTAGGGGTAAGAAAACATTGTAAAATTCGGTCGTATTTTCAAGTTCTAACATGGATTTTCACAAAGTAGAAGCCAAATCGATTGACTTCCTCTATGGATTATACTAAAAGCCACCCCGAGGATGTGTGGCAGTGGGTGGATGATCAACAAATATGCACCATAGCTATACATGTAACTTATAGGCACGTTAACTACTTAAGTTAGGGCCACTAGATGAACGAAGTTACAAGGTCATTGAGAAATAAAATATCGGCCAAGGCCGGTCAAATGTTGCCAAACACATACGCCGAGGGGAACTCATGGAGTTCTCTTATAGCGGGGGGATAAACTCTAATCAGAGGAAAATGCATGATCGGATAAAGGCTTCTGGGTATAACCAACAAAAAAGAAAGCTAGTGAAGCAGCAACTTTGATGGGAAAGTAGATAGATTTCAGGAAATGCAGTTCATGGGAATAAATGTGGGAAATTTTATTTCAATTCTGCGCAATTCTGGACAGGTGTCAACATCCCTACCGTATTTCCTTAGAAAAAGGATATGATGGGGAAAAACAGGGTGTCTACAAACTCTAACATAAGCGGAGAAATGCTTTAATAATATATCCTGAAGACACATACAACTGTGTTCAGTATCTTTGAGGAATTTATAATTATAACATAAATGGTGTAACACGTGAATTTATTAACTTATTACTTCCATTGCCAATGCCAGGGTACAAATAGCAAGAATTGGGAGGGCGAAGATCATATTTCAGATGCACATATCAGTATCCTGACTTCACTGCATATGTGACTAGTATGTTGTCTATTGTGACCTCTTGTTAATATGATGCTTATTATGACCCCACGAGGAGAGAGACACTCTAAATTTAACCTTACTAAGTATCTCATCACTCCCAGGAGCGGAAAATGACTATCGTTAAAATCGTTAAGGGGGAGTGAAGTGAGCAAAAAAATAAATATGGGTAGCGAGGAAAGACATTGTATGAATTTATTTTTATGAAAATACAACACTGGCGATGAAAGAATGAAAAGCAAGTATAAAACGCACTTAGGATACGTTAGAAGAGCCCTTCGGGGATTAGTGATGGAAAACAGCCGTATAAAACCCCTTATTTTTATATCTTTAAGGATTTCGGACTTTCCGCAAAAACGTTGATACTATTACCCGCTAAAAATGCACAATTTCTGAAGAGAAAAAATAATTCGCTTTGCCCGGGACTGGAATCCGGAACCCCCTCTGGTGAATAATAATGGGGTGCCTGCTCAAGGCGAATGATTGTTTTCTCTGTGGATATTCTGACCCTAGTTTTGCTCAAGAAATATTCACTTTAGTTCAACTTCATTTCCGTGTTTCTTCTGTTAATAATCATAAGAGTAACAGGATCAGACCGTAATTGCAGTCACACCGGAGGAAAAATTAAGTCCCAAGGCTTAAGGCCAAATTGTAATATAATTTATGTTACTGTTTTATTTAAGCAAAGTATGGTTTCATACTTAATGACAAGTCAGTATGAAGTAGATAGTAAGGGAGTACATAGAATATTTATATAATAACATTGCTCAAGTAATTCAAAGCTGTATGCCGCGTAGTAATGAAGCAGCTGCACAACGGAAGGCTCTGAGATGACATCTGTATGAAGCTTTATTTAGGAGCACTGTTGCCAATATTACGACAATTTATTCTAAGAGATCGGCTTCCGGATAAAAAGACAGAACCTTTACCTCTATTCCGTTGCACGAGTTTGTATAATTTACTGACGATAATGGTTGCGTTAAAGAATCGGCATAAACGACATTGACTGGATATTAAGTATGAAAACTTAAGGAATGAGACATTCCAACGCAAATAAGGCCACGGGAATAAAAAACTCAGCAAAAATGGCATAAGTGTTAATCAGAGAAGGTTACGGCCAGGCAAGATCATTTCCCCATATCGAAGAGGTGGAAAATCGGATTTCTCGGGGTAAGTAGGAAGAATAGAGAGACATTCTGAGTCCATATTAGCATTTTCTTAAAGAAAGTTTCCCGGGTTAACGGTTTGACGTCCCATTTGACGAACGGATCACTCTACCCGAAGTGGTCTCCTCATAGCATGCCAGTACTATAAAAAAAAATCTCTCCTACATTCGAGTTTTATTACCTGTTCCTGAGATGGGAAGCCAGTACCTTAGCCACCACACCAACTTGTTCTCCTCCTGAGGCACTGATGGACAAGGAGATGGGATAGAGGGAGTCAACTCGGCGGTATGTTTCCTGAAGACTGATTTGAAAACGGAAGTTGTGGAGACGAGGTAAGGGAGGGTAAGGGAGGCTAGGGAGTTGAAACTTTTTGGGATAGGGTAGAATGGGGAGTGCTGGGATATTGAGAGTCTGAATATGGGAATGTCAAGAAGGGGGTTATTGCGTGGGGAACGAGGAAGAGCATGAAAAGGAAAGAGAGGAAGAGGGCAGCTGGTACGGAGAGAGTCACTCCAAATGCTATGCAGGAACTTCATGGTACATGACGGAGAGAGATGTTTGGGATTGAAAGGGAAGAAAGGATATATTCTTTTGATAAATTTCTGAGGGAAGTGATTCAATGTCGGGCAATGGCGTTAAAGAAGTTAATAAGGCGATGGAGCATATCCAAGGCTGCGAAGCAAACAGCAGACCAAATTGGAGCAACAGTGTTCTGAAATAAGAAGCAAAAAAACAAAAAAAAACACTCTTTGCAGAGCAAAAGGATCTTCAATGTCAGAGCGGCGATTCAGAAAGCCGACATTTGGCTTCCCCTTCCCGGTAGTCTTATAAATGTGCTCTTGAAAGGTAAGTCGAGATTTGAAGACTACCTCTTAGTCTTAGGAATTGACACTAGGGATAGGATTTTGCGGAAGAGTATAGAGCTTCTTTGCCCTCTCTCTATGAATGCCTCCAGGGGGAGGTTAACTGCGTGTAGAGTAGTTAGATGGACGAACTACTCTTTCTCCACAAGCATGTGCCGTATATGGTTGAAAGACCTCTGCTACGGCCGTATTTGAACCTGTGTCCTCGGGATAGAAATCCTGTACTCTGACCACAGCACGTACCTAATCGCCCCCTCCAAAGTGGGTAGGAGAAAATTTGTGAAAAAGCACAGGGAGAGATGAAACACATTGAATAATAGCGTTGCTATTTTACGTTGTTTTAATATTGTTTTACTTTAGAAAATTGCTTTCATTATTTGCTATGAAGCACCCTCACATCATTAATCCTGAAACTGTATTACAGATGAAAACACCCTCATTGCTCTAATTTTCTGCCCATAATATATGATCTACTCATTAATTCGTCTCATCTTCGACCAAGAAATAGAAATTTGTGGTACAAGCAACAATCCCTCACTAACCGCTCAACTTTCACTGCTAGCACTCACTTCTACACCGATAGAAAAACTCACCGCTAAACTTTTGGTCGGAATCAAGCGTGTTCAAGTATCAATTCAGCGTGTTAAGATTTTAAAGCTGATCTAATTTCTTCAGCAAGATAATTATTAGACATTCATTATACTCCATGATTTCTCTTGCTGCTATTTAAGTACATTGTAACGAATGCTTTGGGCTAAAATTAAGTACTCTCTATACATCAACTGATTCAGGAGTAGAAAATAAACCGGTTAGGTGAGTAAAAACATACTTGAGCTCTTTTTCAACTTGCAGTCATAGTTTCTATTTTGAAGTATCTCAGATGGGCAGTGTGAAACATGGATTAATATTTTTAAAAATAAATGTATCCTGTAATATATGAAACTGGGTTGATAAATCGGAGCTCAGCGTAATAGGACTGAATTTAAGCTTGATACCGAGAAAGTACTAAGAAAACTCATTTTTCCTGAGCGCTGTAAGAAACTAGTCAATCATAATGCTGGGAGGTTTCATGACAAAAAATAAATATAAGTGCGTTAAAACTAATAGACTCTATGTATGAGTATCTTATTCAAGGATACTGATTGCTTAGACATGTGTAGAAACACAAATTATTTTATTTAAATGCATATGAGTCATCATCATCACCAGTCAACAACCCTGAGATTGGTTTGATAAACAATCCTCCTATCAGCTTATCCCTTAATATTAACGCATTTCTTCTCTTTCAACATATCAGCATGGATTGGATTTGGATGCATCTCCTCGTGTGCGAAAACTTTATGGATGAAGTAAAAAATACATTAATGCAAGGAAGAGTCCTCTCGTGGCAGACGCCATTCACTCAGTTGTATGACAGTTGTACTGGAAAGAATAGGGTTGTCTTCTGCCAAAATTAGAATCGTTTCCATGCATAGAGTTGCTTTAATATTATCTGGAACCATAGAAAATGAAGGCAGTTGAAGCACTAAATACTTTAGAACTATCACAGATATTCGTGAACGTTATTTCTAGTTAAAGTGCCGTGCACCATATTTAAACCAGCAAATGCTAAAATGAAATTTTCACAGACTTATCCTCCTCAAAGCAACAAGAATTATTTCTTTTAGATTTGATCATCCATGAAGATAACAAACTTTATTCAAGGCACAATTTCCATGCATTGTTTCTCTCGATCGTTAGCCCACTCCTCTCTAGGTTTCATGCCGTCAGATGTTCACTCTTAGTATTATCGATGGGACACAACTCACATGCTATTTAGAAACCTCAGATAACCATATTTCTACCCCACCGATATAGTGTTGATCGTTAAAATTCAATCCAGAATACTGAAAACGTACGTTAGTAGGGAGACGTGAGAACGATCATTATCGTTTGGGCAAACGAAATGGTCTCACGTATGCGATTTAAGAATACTCGCCATGAGTGTATCAAAGCGATTGCAGCAACTTAGTGAAAGGAATTATGAAATATCCGGCTGGATTTAGTTTTTATAGCCTTCCTCGACTGGATATTTCGGAGAGAGAATCAATTTGGAGAAATTAGAGTGAAAGACAGATTTTCGAATCTGGGCCTCGATCATGGATCTTCATAACGCGTGCGCTAGCGTTATTGTTATTTATTGATTAAAATTATCTCAGAGAGAACGTGATATCCATTCTTCATTTTTCGTACAGCACTTCAAATCGCTTATTACAATCAGTGGAGCGAATTTTATAGACGATTATTGTTAACCCTGCGCTACTGTAGGGGTAAGCGTTAACAATAAAGATTGTGATAACGCGAAAGATAGATCCGTGATTCCACACCTGATTCCCTACAGGGACTCATAAGCTTAACGAGTCACCTTGAATACTGCCTTTAGCAGTGAGTGATTGCTCTACAAAACTTATTAAACGGTCTTTTATTTAAAAATGCTAGTTCCTAATTCAAATTTTAAGATCTAATCGACGCATATGCTTAGCATTTATTGCAGCTCCAGCTGCATATAAAAAAGTTTAAAGCGATTTAAAAGTGCGCATTTATCTACTTTTAACATAACAAGATTTAGGCAACTTTATTATATCCGGGAAAAAATTAAGTAAAAGTAAAAAAATTGTATTATTCTTATTATATTTTTAAGCTTATCAATAAATATATAATTATCTAGTTCCGCAAGGCCTTTCTCGTAACATTTTCAAGGTCTCATGACTATAGCTTTAGAATGGCCTCGGGTAATTATTCTCTGGTATCATTGCACAACCAGAGTTCAGTGCTCTGTGAATTCCATGAGGTCACGCTTTGCTAACTTATGAATAAATCCTGAACTCGTTGCACCGACAATGTACGCGAAAGCGCTTAGTCTCATGCCTATATTTTACGGCATCCGACGTAAAGTTCTTGATCCTGCTTTAGTGCTGGGATCCGCCCATGCATTTAACGATACTCTTTCTACTGCCATCTGAAATCAAGCTAAAACCTGTTATATATTTGCAATGGTGCTTTCACTAGTCTTAACTGGAACTCTGAGGCTTATAGAGCTAATTGCGGTATATATAACAGCATTTGAAATTAAAAAAACGAAAGGAACGACTACCGTACATCGCCTATGTTTCATCACCCTTTCAGAAGTAAATGAAATGCTACGGATCTGCAAAATACCTCCTTGAATTTCACTGATAAAAGTTATCTTCAAATATTGCTTATAAGGAGATCAAGTTCATAGTTTTACTCAGTCAGTAAATGTTTCCATGGACAAAGAATAGTAACTTGTTCTCCTATCCTGGCTTTGATACAAGGGCAAAGTGAATTGATAATTGCAAATATTCAATAACAAAGATGAGTATGAGATAACGATCATTTTTACATTCCAAGGACTTGCATAAATTTATTGATATTCCCTCTAAATTATTTGTTAAATCGCCAAAGTCTAAATTAAGTACAAGAGCAAAGTGAATTGAGAACTGTATATAAAAAATAACAAAGAAGAATATTTAATTGCCATATTTTAACATTTCCACGATGTGCCAATATTTCATCATTTTATAACTTAATTTCCGGTAAAATAAGCACATATGCGAATAACGAGGCTGGTCCAAAGCTTCATAGTATTCAAACGTATTGACACTGTCAGTGCATTAACTTTCAATAAACGAGTAGGAAATTCGTCGCATTTTACCTTTGTTGGAGGGGACGTGTGTGTACTGGTGACAAGAGATGGCCCAATCTTATCTTCACCACCCGCTGGGACTCTCCAATTGCTGTTTTTACTTCGGCTGTCTACCATTAATAAATTTCATAGAGTCCGTCTATTCTGCTCCTCAACTACTGACTTTTGCAGTTTGCCAATCGGTCTTGGCCTAATTTTTCAATACAATTCAGAAAGTAAAGGAAAGAAGCAATAATATCCCTATTGTGGTATAGTTCTCTTTTGCTAATGTTCTCAAAAAAGCAGTGTGATAAAAGCAGTTCCCCTTTTTTCCAAAACCAAAACAATCCTCCCCTAAAAAGTCATTTGACCCCTTTTCCATCCTGTTTGTCTACATTATAATCATCATCAGTTAAAAATATTTAGATTGGTTTGACGCAGCTCTCTACTTGTTTTCCAATCGGCTAATCTCTTCGTATTTACATATTTCTTCTCCTTTACACCCTTATCACTTGTTCTGCATATCTTTCGCATGGCCTTTCTTTGCCGTTCTTCCGTTCACCTGTCTTTCAACGATTGTCTTCATAATGCCATCATGTCTCTTGATGTGGCCGACAACATACGTCGACATGCATGTACATTAGGGTGTCCCAAAAAAATCGAAGTCATTTTTTCTAACGCATACCCTCGTAATTTATTCATACTATGTCAAAATAATTGTTAATAAAATTTCATAAATATTGGACCTCGGAAACCCATGCCGACTTGTATTGAAACATGTCAGTAGTTGCTAAGTAAGGCGTCACTGAAAACATTCCATATGTTAATGCGAATTTAGCGAAAAATGTACAATGTGAATTGTACAAATTACAAGGTGTGTAAATAAAGTAATGAGACTGATAGCTTTGTGTTCGATCGGGCATCAATGGTGACGCTACATCAACTAAGAGTTCAAAACTGCCCTCTAATGAACAAGCTAACACAGTTTTATTTTGTAATACACGTGAGATGAAATGGATCGTCAATGAAAGGGCAAATCTCACTATTCGCGAATGTATTATCTTTCGGGAAAAGGCGCGTAAGCCTACCAAATCTTTTCATAATTGTGTGAAGAAGCTAGTGATCCTATATCAAGTTTGGAGGGTGTTACAAAAAATATACCAAAAATCCAAAACGTATTTGAGCAGCGCCAACAAGAGTTTGTCAACAACTATGATAATTTGTTTGACACTGCACACGCTGATGCACTTCAATTAATGAAAAAAAAATTAAGACAAAATCTTCTTACAGCGACAGAGTGAGCCAGGTCGGCCTGGTCACTTAGCTAGAGTGGACAAAAGACTAGCTAATAAAGAGGAAATGGCGCGCCTCAGAACTATTGAAGAAGAAAATCGACGTGCAATATATTTTTCCACGCCAACTCCTTCGACATCATCTTATGAACCGTTAAAAAACGACTCCTCTTCTGATTCCAATGAAAATGACAGGCATTTAAAAGAAGATTTTCCAACTCTAATCGATAGCATACAACTCGGAACCAGTAAAAAATTATGCGGAAAAATTTTATGACACCAAAATTAGTATCAGCGCTAGATAGGTGCCAGTAAAGTATGAGAGATTGTTTTATCCTTGAAACTACCACTGAGGCACTTGGATATAATACTGGTGAATTTCCCATCAGTAAGTCCTCGATTCAAAGAATTTGTACGGAAAATCGAAAAGAGCGTGCGGAAATATTACAAGCTAATTTTCAAGACCGGCTGTTCACTGGGAGGGCAAAATATTACCTGGTTAGATTCTCGGGAATCAAAAGAAGAAGATCTTATGATAGTTTGTTCTGATAGATAGATTGTAACTTAAAAAAATCAAAAAGGAAGCAAGAACTTAGAGATTACTTAAGTAAAAAACAAAGAGGAAAGGATTATTACCGGTAGGAGACTTGTATATTGCTTTCTAATGTGCACATAAATAAATAATAAGAGTTTTGTAAATTGCGAATGCATTTACGCTGATAAAATGTCATTGCTACTTTGTATATTGACACTTTCATATTCCATTTCAATAACCCAAAATTGGACTAAACTATTTTTGGGGAAGAGGTTGAATGTGCGAAATTTTTATACAGTTTTACATCATATAAGGTTCTATATAGGTTCTTATCACGAGTGAAAATTCAAAACCCGGGATATAAGATAGTAATGCCCGGAACACGATCCCTAAAAATATGAGTGCTCTCTTGTTTGCTAGCTAATAACGCCGGTAGAATGACTAGGTCCAGAAAAATTCCTAGAAAAAATAGTACATGCCTGAACAATATTTAACATATATTTATATTCAAAAGCACTAAAAATGGAAAATTGGGATAAATTTTCATTTCCTAAATGGCTAAACTTAATTACGTAATGATAATTGGTGATAGCAACATGTGTCAGGAATGAGAAAACAGGAAATTGCTTTGAAACGCTTCATAAAACACTAAATTTACATTCACCTTGCGTAAAAATTACGCATTAAAAATAAAATTAAAAAATATGCTATAAAAATTCCGCCGTAGATGATATGAACTGGCAATCACGCCACATTTGTATGAACGCGGCCTCCAAACTGTTGTCTATCGATTTCTTATGAACCTTTGTGTTACAAGAACCACCAAGGAGAACCGCAGGTACCGCGATCCGTTCCTATTAAGATTCTTTTGTCTGAGAGAAAACAGCTGGCATCATGAGGGAAGAATTATCAAATCTATTGAACTCTATAGGTACCTCAGCTTTTATTGAGGCTTCCGGGAAAATATGCCCTCGAGTGCTGTTTTTTCAAGCGGATTCTCAAAGTTACCTCACAGATTTCCATTATGTTCGCTGCATGAGACAGCAGATAATACGAAAGAAGGAACCGCTTATTTTCTTTCGCCACCTGGCTCAGGGAATTTTATTTCACTGTTAACCTTAATAGTTTTTCGATTCTCCGACTTCACTCCGTAAATTATCTGACTTTCCTATAAGGAATTATTTCACTTTCATTGTTGCTTGGGTAAAAAAAAATCTAGTTAAGGGTTCTTTGTAGCAATCTCAGTCACCGAAGTACGGAAGTATATTTAAATTAACTATTTTAGAAATCATTTCACATCATTTAATCTAATGCTATATTCTGATTATGTGTCCTAGTTAGCATGCCTTTGTTCACATGAAAGGGTTAAAAACAGTGAGCTTCATCTAAGATTTGTGAAATAATTTGAAATAAAATTTAGGTGAGCACTTTGAATGCTTAAATTAAGGTTTCCGCGGAGGTCAAATGGCAGTATTCATTAAGTTTCTTTCCGCGTTTGTTCATCTAAGCAAACTACAGTTTCGTAAGAGTTGGATCACGCTCCCTAAGGGATAAATTCATTTCTCAATGTTTTCAGAATAACACTAGATCATGCCATGACCTTTAGTAAATGACCAGGAAGAGGATGTAGTTTCAGCGTCCTTTTAAACCGGTACCTCAACTGTACTGTTCAATTTTCCGCATGGCAACTACTGCATTTATTTTTTTTTGCGCCAAGGTAACGCTTTATGAAGTGACTTATTGTGATCGCATTGGTATCAACGAAAATATTCGTATAGGTTTTCAAGTGAAGGTGAAGTCAATATGTACACTCCTTTGTGCATTACATTCCGAGCGTTACGACTAAGGAGAAAAGAGGTTGTCCGTGTTGTACCATCAGATGTATAAATTAATCTACCATTCCCTGAATAATGCACCCCTTGTATATACATATGACATTAGTGTGAATGCATTCAATGTGTATAGGATATTCTCCAGACACTCATTTTCATGGCCGAAAAACTTTTTAACACAAATTTACTTCTACGTAAATCTAATGGATGTGGGTTGGAAAAATATTACTTACTTAATGCTAACCATATGAAGAAGTACGGGATGAAGAAGGAGCAGGTTGCCTTCAAGCTATCAAATCATGGCTTAAAAATGCTTTTGCAAAAATCAATTTTTAGTGACAGAAAGAATCAGATCCCATTCACTAACGTAAAGATAAATACAAGTTGCGAATCCGGGAGAAATTTAGGGAATAATATAACTTATGGAGATGAATGAGAGAGATTTTCCTGTAAGGATTCCAGGTTCCGGCTCTGAGACCCAGAATGATCAGGCACACAATGATTAAGGTTGAAAAAGGGTATTTCCATGGTGATTACTATGTTGAGACAAGGTTATTGAACGGTAACGAAGATATGGGCTGGCAATATTCCCATTTTGAAAAACAATCGAATTTTTAAAAACCAGACTTTGAGTATGGATTCCAAGCAGTTAAACCGCAGTATTCAAGCCGAAGGAACTACTGGTTTATGAGGTCAGTCTCAAATTGACCCATCCATTGGCGTAAATAACTTACGCATTATGGTGGTAGGGGCATTTTCTTCCCTTATTCCACCTGTGATTTGCCATAGTGAAACCAAAACTCCACAAAACTATGGAGGTCTCTCTTATGTATACATGCCCAGACGCCAATCTCTGATTCGAGCCAGAGTTCAGCGGTTAAAAACTCAAAACTCACTGCCCACTTGACTACCACGTCGTCTGACACTGTAATACGATATTGAGAAAAGATACAAAAATGTTTTTCATTCATTTTCGTTGAATAGCCATTTTGAATGATTTTGCCAAAAATAGCTCTTACGATCCAATAACTAATTCATTGCTGTTCCTTACGAGGGGGTTGTTTCTTTTCTTAGCATCCATGTAGCAAAGGAATGGGAGTGAAAGTGAGTAATTATCTAACGGTTTTCTCCGATCGTAATTCTTGATCCAAACTAGAATGAAAGGCAACAGATATGTTCTCACTTTCCTTACACTAGTTAAATCGGCTGCGGTGTTCCTTTATATTGTTATTTAATAAAAATGCATTTTTTACTCAGCAAGCATTATTATGAAATACCAATATCCGAATCTCTTCGGCGATTAGTTACTTGAGCATGTCGTGACGGATTTCAGCGGTAGATTGCTTGGGAATTGGAACCCACCCCATGGGCTTGAGATTGGCAAACACCATATAAAGGAATACCGATTCTTACTTTAGAATTGAGTGCAGAGCACCTCACGTTGAGTATCCCGTCTTTCGGATGAGACGTTGAGCAATGAACTTCTCACGTATTGGCCCAGAGCAGGCTAAAACAGGCAGCAGGGTTGTCTCCATCCTACTCCCGATGCCAAATATTCCTGTCTAATCACCAAAACTCACTTATCCATAGAGACGCAAGTGACCTCAGTCCTTGCAATCTCCCTTACCACAACCTTCTCGCTTACAATCATAGACATTTGTTCATTATGGGGGAGTTCACCTGTACAGTTGAATCACTGAAGGGTTTAATACACATTGAAACTTCTCATCACAAAAATCTTGCATTTGTCATCTATTCAACAACGTCGAAATCTAGATATTTCCTCATGAATGAATGGGGTGCTATAATATATTCCTAAAATGGACATGTATAACATTTACAAATCAGAAAATAGGGCTTGGCTAAAACCATTAAAACAAAACTACATTGCTTTTTCCCACCAGTTATCGAAATAAAAATTTAGTACCACAAATCTGAAATCGGTTAAGAAAATGACAAGCCAATATTTTATGATGCATGGCATATGCGAAATTATGAATTTTAAAAGTTGCTCATGTTTTCATTCTATTTCTTCACAATGAAACTTTGAACGATAAGATTTTTTTCATAGTTGTCGTAACTTGAGTTTTCTACTTCTTTTATTACAAGATTAAGAATTACGTTTTATTCAAAAATTAAGGAGTACCATTTGCTACTCCATGAAAACGGACAAAATTTCGCTTATATTTTAAATGCAAATGACTGTAATCTGTCTTCTGCCAATGCTTTTTGCCCCAGAAAACTAGAAATTTCCCCGGAAAAAGTTGCATATTATCCCATATTAAATATTAATGTGGATTGCCTAACTATTATCTAGCGATACATAACTAAGCATAGCGTTCATGCCAGCAAGCCGTCCTTATGACGTACCTTTTCACTCGAAAAGTGCCGGCAACCACCAAATCTCACATCTTCCGCCACTCATTGTTCCAGAGGCGCTGAGGGGCACATGGCAGTGATTGTTCAGTCACTATTCGTTTAAGATGGGGAGTAGAGGAAAAAAGAATCTGAAAAGGAATGATATCAAGGTGAGAACGGAAATGTGTCTGTGTATTGCATTGAAATATTTTATAATGGTCACGAGTATTCAGCGGGAAAAATGAATGCTTGCGTCTGTTTGACTATCTATCTCCCTAGATTTTTCGCTTCTGATAATCTCACGATACAATTCGGGAGCGTAACGTTATGTTTATTGTTACCCTGGAGTTCGAAGGGCTTGAATTTTAAGGTAACTTTACGCTGGAATTAATTATTTAGGAATAGATATTCCCATCCAAGTCCTACTAAAGACTACATGAAACTTTCTACTCCTTCAATATAATTGTAACGACGCAGGATGCTTTCATTTGATTTTATTAAGGTCGCGCATAGAATCTTTCTCCGGGGAACACAAGATTCTCGCCATTAGCCTTGCTGGAGTGAAATGACATATTTATAATTCTTTACTGTTTGAGCAATTTCCCAACTCACTTAACAAATTCAAGCATTTTAAATGTAATGCTTCAATTCTTTTACGCTTGATTTTCGTGCGACAAGTCTAAATTTTTACTGATAACAAAATATTTAACTTCTGTTGCTGCATTTACATAAACTACGCCAACTATACAGGTTTGAGTTGAATGAGATTTCACTGATTCAAGTCTTTAAGGCCTCTGTCGCTGCACTTAGATCAACTCCGCCAACAATGCAGGCTTAAATTGAATGAGATGTCATCTGATAAATTTGCATATATTCACGTTTTTAGATTAAATTCCACACCTCAGTCATTTTCAATCTTTGTCAACCAATTTTCGCTAACTGACAGACTACATCAACTGATAGTTTAGGTTAAGCAGGTATAATAAACCCTTTCTTTTTTCATCTGCTCCCCATCTTTAACAAATAGTGACTGAACAATCACTGCCATGTGCCCCTCAGCGCTTCTGGAACAATGAGTGGGGGAAGATGTGAGATTTGGTAGTTGCCGGCACTTTTTGAGAGGAAAGGTACGTCATAAGGACGAAAAAGGAATGATATCAAGGTGAGAACGAAAATATGTCTGTGTATTGTATTGAAATATTTTATAATGGTCACGAGTATTCAGCGGGAAAAATGAATGCTTTTGTTGGGTGCTATATCTAATTGTCAGGTTGGGTGCTACATCTAATTACGATAAAGTATACGTTTATACTTGATTTCATCTCGCAAGGAGAGTAAACAGATCAATTTGTTGACACCATCTAGGCTCACTTAAATTGAAACCACAATGCAGTTATCCGGCGAATGAATGAAAAGACAGGGAAGAGTAGAGAGAATGATTCGTTTCGCCGGGAGGTGCACATGAAACTCCACGTTCCCGGATACTTTCCCCCACAATGCTCTTCTCACGGCGTGGCCGGCGCCCGGCGGGGGAAACCCGCTTGGATTGGACGCAATGGCCATCCGTTCCCGTATTCCGCGAAAGTGCGGCACGTAGGTACTTGAGAGATGGCGAGGGGGAGGGTATGGGAGAGCGTGATGCCATGACGAAAGTTCGAGATCCCCTTCGCAAAGAATCGAGTGCACGGCGTAAGTGGGAAGGGATGAGGGAGAGGGAAGAATGGAGGGAGGGAGGGAAGGGGTAGGGCAGGGGGTTCGGGGGGTAGTGGGAGGCGAAGATCAGCAGGAGGGGTTGGGGAGAGTGCAGGGGAAGGAAAAACATCAAACGAGCAAGAGACGGATCGGATCAGCAGCGGCTGGATATCGGGGCAGATGTCGTCATCGCCTCCGTGGCCGATTAGTTATTTTATTTTTGGGAAAGGGTAGCGTCTGATTCAGCTATTTTCAGTAGGTGGAAAACTTTTTATAGATAGAGTTCTAGAACGGCAAAAAAACACATCAAAACCATATTTACTTCTCCATTTACACCTTACGTCACATTCCACCAATTTTGGAGACAGCGATACTCTTTGTGAATAAATGTTACGACACGAATAAAGACAGGGAGAGACACTCCTCATATAGGTGTATTGGTTAGAGTACTGGCCTCTCACCGTGAAGGCTCGGGTTCGAATCCCGACAGTGGAAGATATTTTTCATTGGTCATCCGGCGCCAACTTGAGTGTCTTGTGGAGAACATCGAGTACAGTACTCCGTCCGTCGGATGGGACGTTAAGCCATGGTCCTCTTGGCTCCTTTTTGTTAAGAGCAGGTTAATTCCGACGCCAGGTTTCTCTCCACCCTTCCTCACTCCCTTGCATTCCCATCATTTTACCTTGCCTCCCGGTCTGAAGCGCCTATTAGTGCGGAAAGAAAACTTGAAAACACAGATGATGATGGCATTTCTCGTGTGATCGAAGAAAGAATAATTTTTGACAGGTATGGAGGGTCTGAACTGAACGCTAACAGAAAGAAAATTCATAAACCCTCCCACCGATATTTTTGATCACACCAGTGTGATTCAGACAACGGAAGAAACTTTTGATCAATTTAAGTATTACTTCTTCCCCTTGCATAATGTGCGGTACAAAAAGATCTAAAAATATAAACCTCGACAATATAATTGACCATAATTGCATCTACCTTTCCTTGAAAAAATACATGAAATTTACAATTGAATGACCAGCCTTGTGGCTCCTTTTAAGGTAAAGCTTCCATGCAGATTCCTAGAATCAAGTGCTATACTGAAGTTGAAGATATGAGGTCACTGGAAACTATCAGACAAGTTGAGGGCAAGTATATTCGCAGGTAATCGTATGGAAACGATTCCAATTCTGGCAGATTTTTTTTAGACATTAAAACGATCCCTAATCGTTCGCGGTGAAGAAAGCACCCCTGATACAAGATTCAAACCGGGGCCCTCGGGCGGGAAAACCAGTACTCTAGTCAATTGCCATAAGAAGAACCTGACGACTGCATAGGTCACTTTTTTTTATTGAAAACAGGTGATACATTGGATAGAGGTAGGTCTTTCATTGAGAAGAAAGGAATGGTGGAGCCGGCCACGGTATACCGGTCGAATACGAGCTGGACTAGCTGCCCAAAGACAATGGGTTTAAATCCCACTTCGGGCTTAGGTGTTGATATTGCCTATGGATTAGACCAAATGATATGACCTTCGCAGTTCGAGTGGCTTTAAATGTAATACTGCTGCCACTGGGAAATGTAGCCAGAGGTCTACAGTTCAACGTCCTATTGGATGGACGGCGTATTTTTCTCAAGTTGCTTCCCAAGCTGCGGTTATGTAGAGATTAGAATTTCACCGAAAATGCCTCCATCATTGCCTAGATGTGAATCTTGCTCTCTGGAAAGAGAGGTCTGTACTGTAGTGGTGCTTCCTATCTAATGTACTTCTTTTTTTACATTCTAAATCAATTTTTAATATAAAAACAAAAGCATTTTTTGAAGCAATTAACCTAATTGTTCGCATTTACTATCAAAATCGGTACAAATTACATCCTTATTTGTAGTTTTAGGAGAATATCGGCGCCTGTCTTGGTAAACTCTGAATGAAAGACATAAGGAAGGCTCCAGTCCCATACGACAGAATGTTGCTGTTGGACCTTGGATATTGGATCCAAAGGAGGGAATACTGACCTTGGCGGGCTTTTTACACGTCTACCAACTGGAACCGTGTTTCTGCTGAAAAATTACTTCCTTTTGCATTAAAATCACCAAACCAACCGGAACCCATTGTTCCTTTTCGATAACCAATACCATTGCTTTTTTCACAGCAAATTGTAGGGTTTCAAGACTGCGCAAACCAAAATAAATGATTTATATGCTTATGCATGCGCATATGCGCAAAGTGATTTGTGGCACTAACCTCGACTCATGATCTTCGAAAATTTAACCTAGAATTTTTTTAAACATGAAAATAGCTAATCTAAAGGGAAAATTAACTTACTATCCCCACGAAAGAACAGATTAAAAAGATATTCCAGCATATCCACCGGTATGGGCAACATTAAGTAGGGTTAAAAACCAAACAAAATAGGCCTCCGCGTCAATTCTGGTTCTTTCGTCGCTAAGAGCTAGCGACCGCTAACTTTAGCGGTTGCTACGAATGAGCGCGATTCTGGGTTATGGTTGAATTAGCAACTGCTAAGGCTCGGGAAAGTTCGGAAGCTTAGCGATGAATTCAAGAATTGTTTCAAGTCATTCAACACCAACCAATGAGAAGAGAAAAAAGACTTACGAAATCCTACGCCCCTAATACCGCGGGAATTTTGAAATAAATAACTGTATGAGAATAGCAGCTCTAAAAATAGCTGTGGTAATTTTTAAAAATGTTTCTAATTATATTACTAACTCACATGAGCGTTTGAAGTTTAGTATTTTTAAGTTGTGACTATTTCAATATGCAATGCAGGAAATGTTATTCCGTTTGTTTTCTTTTTTAAAGGGAAATATTATTTCACTACTTTTTCTAAAATCAAATTATAATTAATGGTTGACCAGTCGATCATGTGTAAGCAGAAAAAGGGTATGCGTTTCACTCTCTGTTCGCAAATATCGAAATTTTATCCGTTTCTTCCGCTACTATAGGTTGAAAGTGATTATTTTTGCTAAATGGAGTATAAAGGTGCTGAGATTATATTGCAAATCATCTTGTGGTAAAGCTCTGACTGAATTTGTTAAAATGATTATATTTTTCAGAGTTTTTGTTCTGGAAATGAAGAATAAGTGTATAATTACATTAAACAGTATTGGAAATGTAATTTAGTTACATTTTCCACCAGTAAAACAATAAGTCCAAAAAACCCGTAACTTTTTTCAGGGGAACAGTGTTTAATTGAAAAACCTCTGCTAGAAACAGACGAGTGAAAGAAGGAGGAACAGATAACAAATAAATATTTGGAGGTTCGATGCAAGATATTCATTCCCCTCCGCTGCTTGAAACTAAAATAAGTGCTTTCCATGAAGGAAGTAAAAAAAAGCATTTTAAGTTGGATAGTTCTCTTATTTAGCAGGGGATAGACAATTCCTTGAAATAAATGGCCACCCTCTTGAAGA
Source organism: Platycnemis pennipes (assembly GCA_933228895.1). Classification (NCBI taxonomy): domain Eukaryota; kingdom Metazoa; phylum Arthropoda; class Insecta; order Odonata; family Platycnemididae; genus Platycnemis; species Platycnemis pennipes. Next base: position 15,877,970 of record OW121854.1, on the reverse strand, counting down.
AATTCATGGAAATAAAGCTAATGAAGGTTTTTTTCAGGCTAGTATCGTCTTTTCAATGACAACCAAGATGATATTTAGATAGATTCAGATAGCTGCTTTTTTTACTAGAAATTATGAAACAATGCCGATGTTTAATTTCATTTATTACTAAATACAGTTTTTACTAATAGGTACTATACAATATACGGTAACTAATAAAATTAAACTAAAATACATATAAGGTAATAATTCCTATAAATATTACAGGATGTAATTCAGTATCCTAATTCCCTTCTTATACCTATCTCCAACCACAATAGTATTTCCTTCGTCGGCCATAACATCTTCTAAGGGATCTGCATGCTCAGCAACTCTATTTTCAAGATCGCTTTGCTCAATGTTGCAGCGTACTCTCATGCTATGAAGAGTAACACAAGCATTAATCACATATCACAGGCTATAGGAGGTGCATAATGAAGGGTCTGTGCTGAAGGAAGCAACTGAATGTAACTGCACACTGGAATATTTACTATTCACACTTATGAGTGAATCTAGAATTATGTAATAAAGTAATACTTCAGAATTGGTGGTAATAATGTCAGTCACAACGTACGAGGAAAAAGGGGAGGGGACCCTTTGTATTTGTATTACATTTGTATTACATGCTATATACACTGATTTTTGGCTTTCAAACGACTCTTGACAGTTCCTGTCAATTAGAAATACTACCATTCCTCTTTAACAGGACTCAGAGAGAAGAACACTTTTGCGCTGATGGATATAAACCCAAAACATAATAACAAAGTCGAAATGCTTAAACCTTTTATAGGACAATATGGGAACGTTCATAACCTGCACGTTTCTAGAAGTATTAGGGGAAAAAATATATTTTGTTAACTCTCCCTCTTAACAGTTATGAAGTAGGTATTTGATGTACGCTATCCATCAGTAGGTAATACAAAAAATGTATGCTGGCAGGACCATCGTCTTTAGTCCTTTGATGTTGTATTCGATATTTTATAAGATAATATTGTACACTTCTACTTACGACACATTTAACAAACTTTTGCTGCATAGCACCACCATATCAATGCATTGTGTGCCCGTAGATTGGTCCGTCAACATCAAAATAGTATTACCGCTAATTATTACTCGAACTATCATAATAATCTCACTAAGGTCTTCCGACAACGTTTCGAAATTCCTGCGCTCAAGATAAGGTTATGAGATATTTTTGAAGGTGTTAGTGAGTGATGATTTCCTTACATATATCTATGCACTCAACAGTTAAACAAATGTTCATTACGCAGTTCAAGATTTGCGAGTGATTAAAAAAAGTTCGGTGAAAATATCAACAAATATGAAACACTTGATTCTATGCAAGACAATAAATGGAAGGAAATTTAAAATGAACTCACCTTATACGTTCTTTTGAGTTGTTAAGTGTCCTAAGTATGATTTAGCAGCTACTTATTAACTTCACTGGTATGTTAGAGTGGATTTGCAATCAGCGATACGTAAATTAGCGACTGCTATTAGTTAGCTACGAATTAGTTGCTGCTAATGCGAACGAGAATATAAATTTGATGTTTATCAGTTGCTACCGGGCCTTAGCGACCGCTAGCCTAGCGTGGAGTTAGCGAAAATGGAACCGGAATCTGCGCGTCAATTCTGGTTCTTTCGTCGCTAAGAGCTAGCGACCGCTAACTTTAGCGGTTGCTACGAATGAGCGCGATTCTGGGTTATGGTTGAATTAGCGACTGCTAAGGCTCGGGAAAGTTCGGAAGCTTAGCGATGAATTCAAACATTGCTTCACGTCATTCAGCATCATCCAATGAGAAGAGAAAAAAGACACTGACGAAATTCTACGCCCCTAATACCGCGGGAATTTTGAAATAAACAACCGTATGAGATTAGCAGCTCTAAAAATAGCTGTGGTGAGTAATTTTTAAAAAATGTTTCTAATCATATTACTAACTCACAAGGGCGTTTGAAGTTAAGTGTTTTTAAATTGTGACTATTTCAATATGCAATCCAGGAAATGTTATTCCGTTTGTTTTCCTTTTTAAAGGGAAATATTATTTCAGTACTTTTTCTTAAATCACATTATAATTAATGGTTGACCAGTCGATCATGTGTAAGCAGAAAAAGGGTATGCGTTTCACTCTCTATTCGCGAATATCTAAATTTTTCCGTTTCTTTCGCTACTAAAGTTTGGAAGTGATTATTTTACACATTTTTGCTAAGTGGAGTATAAAGGGCATCGCTGTGGTCATATTGCAAATCATCTTGTAGTAAAGTTCTGTCTAAATTTGTTAAAATGATTATATTTTTTAGAGTTTTGTGTTGGAAATGAGGAATAAGTGTATAATTAAATTAAACAGTATTGGAAATGTAATTTAGTTGCATTTACACCAGTAAAACAATAGTCCAAACAACCCGTAAATTTTTCAGGGGAGCAGTGTTTAATTGAAAAAACTCTTCTAGAAACAGATGAGTGAAAGGAGCAACAGATAACAAATAAATATTTGGAGGTTCGATGCTAGATATTCATTCCCCTTTGCTGCTTTAAACTAAAATAAGTGCTTTCCATGAGAGAAGTAAAAAAAAACATTTTAAGTTGGATAGTTCTATTTACCAGGGGATAGGCAATTCCTTGAAAGAAATGGCCACCATTTTGAAGAAATTCATGGAAATAATGCAAATGAAGGGTTTTTTCTGGCTAGTATCGTCTTTTCGATGACAACCTAGATGATATTTAGATAGATTCAGATAGCTGCTATATATTTTACTTGAAATTATGAAACAATGCCGATGTTTAATTTCATTTATTACCAAATACAAATATTTACTAATAGGTACTATACAATATACCATAACTAATAAAATTAGACTAAAATACATATTAGGTCATAAATCTTATAAATATTACAGGTTGTAATTCAGTATCCTAATTCCCTTCTTATACCTATCTCCAACCACAATAGCATTTCCTTCATCGGCCATAACCTCTTCTAAGGGATCTGCATGCTCAGCATCTCTATTTTCAAGATCCCTTTGCTCAAAGTTGCAGCGCACTCTCATGCTATGAAGAGTAACACAAGCATTAATCACATATCACGGGCTATAGGGGGTGCATAATGAAGTGTCTGTGCTGAAGGAAGCAACGGAATGTAACTGCATACTGAAATATTTACTAAACACACTTATGAGTGAATCTAGAATTATTCAATTAAGTCATACTTCAGTATTGGTGGTAATAACGTCAGTCACAACGTACGAGGAAAATGGGTAGGGGACTCTTTAGTCGAATTTGTATTACAGGTTATATACACTGATTTTAGGCTGTCAAACGACTCTTGACAGCTCCTGTCACTTAAAAATCCTACCATTCCTCTGGCGCAGGACTTAGAGAGAAGAACACGTTTGCTCTGATGGATATAAACCCAAAAGATAATAACAAAGTCGAAATGCTTAAACCTTTTATAGGACTACATGGGAACGTTCATGACCTACACGTTTCTAGAAGTATTTAGGGAAAAACTATATGTTGTTAACTCTCCCTCCTAACAGTTATGAAGTATGAAGTAGGTATCTGATGTACGCTATCCATCATTAGGTAATAAAAATAATGTATGCTGTTAGGACAATCGTCTTTAGCCCTTTGATATTGAATTCGACATTTTATATCATAATATTGTAAACTTCTACTTACGACTCATTTAACAAACTTTTGCTGCATAGTACCACCATCTCAATGCATTGTGTGTCCGTAGATTGGTACGTCAACATCAAAATAGTATTACCACTAATTATTACTTGAACTATCATAATAACCTCACTACGGTCTTCCGGCAATGTTTCGAAATTGCTGCGCTCAAGATAAGGTTATGAGATATTTTTGAAGGTAATAGTGAGTGATGATTTCCTTACATATATCTATGCACTCAACAGTTAAACAAATTTTCATTACGCAGTTCAAGATTTGCGAGTGATGAAAAAAGTTTGGTGAAAATATCAACAAATAAGAAACACTAGATTCTATGAAAAAGACAACAAATGGAAGGAAATTTAAAATGAACTCACCGTATACGTTTTTTTGGAGTGTTAAATGTCCTAAGAATGATTTTGCAGCTACTTATTAACTTCACTGGTATGTTAGAGTGGATTTACAATCAGCGATACGTAAATTAGCGTTTGCTATGAGTTAGCTACGAATTAGCTACTGCTAATACGAACGAGAATATAAATTTGATGTTTATCAGTTGCTATCGGGCCTTAGCGACCGCTAGCTTAGCGTGGAGTTAGCGAAAATGGAACCGGAATCTGATTTTTAGCGACAGTCGCTAATACCGTCGCTATGTGTACTTAGCAATCGCTAAAAAGAACCAGAATTGGCGCCCTGATTTTTAGCGACATTCGCTAATACCGTCGCTATGTGTACTTAGCAATCGCTAAAAAGAACCAGAATTGGCGCGCTGAAGACCTTATTCATCTTTGAGCCAATTTATGAGCTAAAGTTGTCTCTTTTCCAGTACCGTCAAGAAATTTAAGGATTCCTCATGCACCCAAAAAATCATTGATACGCATACGATTTTAAAGATGATCTTAGCATAAAATAATATAAATAATATTCAATCCTATTTCCTAGAATAACGGTTAATCAAAATTAATGACATAAATATCTAGAGTACTAATGACATAAATATACTAGAGTATATTAAAGTAGTTCAGTTTATAATGCATTAGTAATTTCTCATTTCATTATTTCCGTTATCTTCCCATTAATACTTCAATTTCACAAAAATTGCAAGTAACCTTACGCGTAAATATTTACATATAAGAATGAATATATATTTTCATTCACCGTCACTATCTATCAATTATCGCAACTGATATTAAGTAAAAGCATGGCTACAAATATTTTAAACTTGTGTGCCAAGGCTAACCAAAACCACAATGCCTACAGCGAAGGTCGCTGTGGTTGGCGAAGGTGGGGCTCACTATGTTGGTACTATAGACGGCGTGTGTAATTCAGACTTCAGGTTAGGGGAATGTTTCTTTCCTAATGCTATTCGTAAGGCCTTGCACCCATATTATGACTCAACTGGAGTTGCCCAGAGGTCCCTCCTGGATTAGAAGCCGGAACCATCGTAGCCCCCATATCTTCTATCTGCTGGGCTACCAGTCCGTCATAAATAATGCGTAGCCTAGGAATAATTGTAATCCTCCACATATATTAATCTATTTACATAATGCTAATACATGTTCGGTGACAATACACCCTCAAATATCACGCCTTAATGTCACAAACTGTACGGGTGGGCATTAATTTCAAATCTACGAAAAGTGCAAAATCTAGAACCCTTCCGTCTTCACTTGGAATGGTGTGTAATATTCTATGGGTGGGAGTCGTGGGCCATCGGAAAGCTAATCAGAGAAGAATATAAACTTCAAGTCCTGGTATTGGCATAGGGCAATGAAGATAAAACCGACTGATAAAATAAGCAATGAAGAATCAATCTAAATTGAGGAGGAAGAATGTTTTACATTGGTTAATGTACATACGATAGAGAATAGCCACATAAATTGGACAGAACCTAACACATACTTGATTCGTTGAGAAAATAACTGAGGGAAAATAGGAAGAATGTATAAAGATATGGGTGTAGCTGAACTAGGAATGGATAGGAAAAAATGGACGGCTGAATGCAACCAAAGTAAAAGATTCCTTCGCTACCGCGACTCTTATCTAATGACGGCAACGCAACAGCCAACCAATCTTTAAAATCAGTGTGCTGAGGCTGACGCTGATTGAAAAAATTACTGTGCGTGGTAGCTCTCCGCTACTCCTAAACGCTGCGTGGGTGTTAAGTGGAAGGAGAAGGAGGAGGGGTTAGACGCTCGCGGGGCGAAGGGTTTGTTTAGGTTTTGAAAGTGGATGAGGAGAGAGGGGGAGGGACAGGGGCCCCTTTCTCCCTCGGCAAAAAGTTTCCCTTCCCCGAGAAGCCGCTCCGTGATTCGATTCGCTCCCTCGTGCTCGCTCTGAACGGATCGACGCTCCTTTTCGACTCTCCATCCTCTGGGAGCCAGCCGGCGGTCGCGTTCTTCCAGCTCCGGCCCGGAGGATTCCTTCAGAGAGCCTCCAGAATCCAGCATTCCACTTTTTTCACCTGAGTCGGATTACGAGCACACGTTGGAGAGCTTGAAAACATCTGCCGGGTAAGTCACCCAGGAATTCCCTTCATTATAGACAGGTGAAATTATGTACCAGACTCAAAATCAGTGCAAGCATCTAGATCTGAATCATGAGATCTACTGAGTGAAATGGTGCCCGTGAGGAATATGAGATTCATCCACAGATGGCTTTGAAACATTTAGATGTATTAGCTGTCGCGGGGGCGTATAAATACTAGGTTTTTCTACTCAGCAGTTACAAAAAGGAGAGGAAGAAACGCGGAATGAGGAAGCAACGGGGAGAAAAAACTGTTGAATAGTGATTTGTATTCTTGTGTGTCAGTATTTCACTGTTTCCTTATCATAGAAAAACTTGGACTAACCCGTTTGACCATCAATCTTCTCTAAAAGTCCAATTGAAAACTATGTTAACCATCTGAATGAAAACTAAAATAAAAGGTTTCATTGTGTCAGCACCGCATGCTGTGAAAAGTAACTTTATACGTTTTAGATATATCTACCACCGACCCTGAATAATATCAGCAAGTTGAGCAATGAAGTTGTGAAAACGGCAGTAAAGTGCATATTTCATTCAACCCATGATATATTTCCATAGCATCACGGCAAAGAATACCTACTGACTCTCTTACTACGTCGTCACGTATTCGATTTCTGGTGCGAGTATGGCAAATCTTCATCCACACCTACTGAGTATCCTGTCGGTCACCTCAAGGACGTATGACAGGGGCTAATGCATAAAAAAATAAATGCTATAACCCAAGATTGAACAATACATTCCGTTGGTTTTAGAAACTTCAGTTAAACGTTCAGTTCAGTAAATTTTCAGTGTTCCTGTATCAAAAAGATGATATCATTTTAAAATCATGCAATGATTGTATTTAAGTTCCAAGGTTTTCTCTTTTTTTACAGATGAATAAGTAGAAGTTTGATTCTTTGCTTTCTCTTGCAGCAGATTTTCTCATATCCATTTCCTTTACCTCGTTTCCTTGTGTTTAATCACCATAATATCCGATTCAGGCCCTCAGTATCAACAGAATTTTTGTTAGAGCGCATTGGAGATTAATAGTGGGAGGTCGGCGCATTCATCAACCCTTGCAAACATGATACTCACTTTAGGGTGCTTTTGCGCAAGATGGGACTTTTTTTCTCAAAGATATGCCTTCGGGCACCGTAACTGGTTTTTGTAAGGGAGATGGAGGTTTCAGTTACTCAATATGCTCAAAAAAAGTAAGGTGGTACATGAAGATGATCAGCAAAATAGTATTGGGAAATATATAGGGAGTAAAGAATGCACGTTCCTTTACAATGTAGGCATCTATAAATAGTATAAGACCATGAGAATTTTAAATACCTACATAAAAATTTTCAACTTTATTGGTAGATATCGATACCTTAAATAAAGATGTCCAATGCACAATTCTTGCCGACTCATACTAGGCATTTGAATATCTAATATCACCATTTTTAAGTTGTCTAGCAGCTAGTTTTAATATGCACCCAGAAAATCAATACTAGCAAGCCTGGAAGGAATAAGCTGAAAAATGTAGCCAAATTCAATTAGGAAATGAGTCAACAATATGTTACCCAGCACTTGCGGAGGAATTCAGTTTACAAAAGATTCTTTTGTCAAAATTGAAATTGTAAGCGATTGGAAAAATATTTATTTCTAATGCACACAAAATATCTTGGTGAGGTATTTGAAACTGAGAAAACCTAAGATTTTAATGAGAAAATAAAAGTACTGGTGTATTCACGAAAGCCATTCATTGATATACATCTTCCCTAAATAAGGGATAATGTCCTAAAAGAAACGATGCGTTGCTGGATTTATCATGATTTCTGCCGCTAAACTATTTTCATTTCTTTTCATCTTCATTCGTTAATGATATAAAAATTCATGCTTTCACTTTCCATACTTGAATAATTTCCTTTTACGGCGATAATTCAGACATAAAGTTTGCTTCAAGAGATTAATGAATCTGACTTACGTCTTGCTTCCAGTGTAAAATAATACACTCTTTGCGTTGCCCAGGAATTATTGTGAAAATTGACAGTTGAGGGTTTTTTTCCCCCGATGTCGTGCCATGCGCGACTAGTAGTTGTCCCGTGACGAGCGTTTGCTGCTAAAGATATGGGTACATATAAATGAATGGTGCACGTTCATTGTCTCAAAAAGTGAACTCCTCTTGGGATAGGCGCGGCTATTTTTTTTCAACTGTTCACCATGTGGCCTTTAAGTGATGCTGCCCTCGTTGCAGTCGCTTTAAGACAGTGGCAAAACCGCCTCCGTTTCGAAACCTCTTCGAGAATGCCGTGAAACGACTTTCGTGAGCCGAATTTAAAGGTACTGCGCGGATGGGTCAATTCGTTGACGCCCAATTTATTTACCAGGTCAGTCACCACGTTTGCTCAGCAAAGTTAACTTCTTAGCGTGGGCCATACGCTAGATGAATATTCCAGTCATTAATTTGAAGAAACAGAATGCGAGCAACAGTTAACATATGTCATGGTACACCACCTAGTCCCTTCATTGAATTGCACTCTGTAGACAATAGCCCATAAAAAACCCAAAAATGTATTAAGTACGACTGTTTTCAACACATAGGTGTTATCTTCAGGTGCAAATTTGCACTAATTCGTTGAAAGTAGTTGTATGCAATAAATTTAAGTGGAAATATATTTAATTTGTTTTTCTAATGTAACCATGGATTCCCATAGTGTTATGCCAAAAGCCAGTGAGAGAATCATTGAGTGCAATATGAAGGTCGTTAGTAGTTAAACAAGAGAGCGAAGTTACTGTACAGAGACTAAATTATCGAATAAGACTTTAACTAGTTTCATGCTGATGAGTTGTGACAACTTCTCTTGGAATTATTGGCAAGAACAAAAACACTTGATAGAAAGATATGTGAAGTAACTTTTAGAGATAGAAATATGAAATCGGATGCAAATCGTCTGAGACAGGTATTTTCTCCACCTTCAGATCGAGGGAAGACCAGTTTGATGAGCGGGATATTTGATTTTTTCGGTATGTTGCCGCGTATTCCTGAAAAAAAACATCTTTGGCCTGGTGTATACTTATCCACTCCCAAGCAGAAAAGACCGAGTGCTGTGTTATTATTATTAATTTATTTCAATACTCATAAAGAAAGCACCATTACATCATTATTTAACGTTTTGGAATACCTAAAATAATCTTACATATATGTAAAGATTTCCGTTTCCAATACATTTTATATTTCGCGTTTCACAAATATGACAATTTTACCGAGATAATTTTCTATAATCCATTGCTTGACGTTAGCAATGGGTGCAAATGGTCGGCAGTCCGTCTTTTTCCAAGTTTCCTGGTTCCCAGGGGTAGTGGTAGAGGCAGTATGTCTTCAGTTTCTGTCCTCGAGTGTTGTGTGGGTGGATTTTCAAGTTTGGTACTACGTAGGTCAGATGGTACCTTATACCGGCGATCCCTTTAAATTTTTGTAATAAGCCGGCTAATGACTCACTGCGTTCGTTTGTTTTCTACCCTTCCTCCGCTTCTTAAGTTCTTACCTCCACCCAATTAGTTAACATTAAAAGAAAAAATAACAGCTTGAAAATTCCTTCACAATTATTATACTATGAGTGCGTAAAAACTGATTTTAAAATACGTTGAATTTCATTAAATAGGTAAAGTTTTCCGATGTAGTTAGCGGAAAATGCAACATATTTAACTGAGTTTTAAAAAACAGATGAACAATCCTTCACATCACGTGCCTTGACCTGTATAACTTGAGGGGATAAATGCTGACGACACCGCATAGATGGATATTTGACTGAAGTCAATCATGTTTTGCCTCTCCTTCATCGCTCCCGGCACGACTTCACAAATTAAAAAAGTCGCATTATCGGACGCACTTGGGAAGTTTGCTATCATGCAACACAAGTTAAGCGGCGCAGATCACCCAAGAACAAGCTTTGAAAACTAAGTCTCAAAAAAAGAATAAAAGCAATTTTATCATTATTTAATAAAATACCCTTAAGGGTAAATATGGTCACAGAATTCAGATGTGAGAGGCTATGAAAATTGTAGCTACCCAGTATAATACCTACTTAATTGCAATGTTTTCTCGAACAGCTAGCCGGAATGGGTAAACAGGTTCGAACCTTGAACCAATTAGTACATCCTTCAAAAACTCATCCTGCGGGAGACTTGTGATTGCCTATGATCGCTGAAGATGGAAAATATTTATATATCCCTTGGATATTTTCGGAGTTATCCCTTGGATACTTTTTATACGATGCTAGTAAACGATAGTTCACCTTCTGATAATGTTGATATGGTCCAAATATCAAATCAGAATATTCAGTAGCTGAGTCTAAAAGCTCAGATTATCACTCAAAGCTACAACCACCAGATTTCCATTCAATTTTACCCACATTAATATGTGCATAAAAAATAATTGTAAGTACATATATAAAATTCAGGTAAAGCATTTCCTAGTAATATATGCAACGGCAAACGATATTTGCACTTCAAGGTGGGGGGTTGCTTCTTTCCCTTACCACCTGCAGATTCCCGTGTAGCAATAACATCCGAATGATCACACAGCTTGTTACAGCTTGAGTTTATTTGGACGCATTTGAATGTCACTCCAGCATTCAATCGTCATATAGACAGAAATTAGCCTACCTAGCTTCCCGCCCTACTACTGGAGATCAAATACTTATTCGAGCGCACGTGTTACTTATTAATAAATCAGTTAAGAAAACAATTGTAGAGATAAAATTAGGTTTTTAATCACCCATAATAATTAGGCTATATGGTACCATCTAGCGAAACGTAATCCCACCCTTAAACCTAGAACAAGCTACACTCTTTTCTAAAATTACTATGCTCAATTGCGAGGGTAAAAACGAGTCCACTTACTTCATCCACATAATTGATATTTTACTCTCGTATTATCATGAAATTCCACAAAGTAAACTTGCGAACCATTATTGATATACCATACTCTATTTGAGACTAAAACCTTTGGTGGCCAGGTGAGCGTTTTACGAATCTGACTGCCAGGTTAGGGAAATATGTTTACTAGAATGTTACACCTTATTCTAGGTAATCATGTAATGCAATGGAAATGAGATAATAATTGAAATTTCAATGCCACTTAATAAATTTACTTCTACATTTTTATGATCGACAAGAAGAAAATTTGCAGGAATGAACACGCCCGTCAAAAATGCAATTCCATTGTATCATTAAACCTTACTTCGTCCATAAAATTGGAAAGAAACGCTTCGCGTGTTATACAAAAATAACAACCAAGGCTGATAAGTCCCATTGAAAGTGTAATAAATACTTATTGGTTGTAGCAAGCAAACGATTAGAACTGAAAAGTCACCTTCATCCTTGAAGTTTTTCAGCAGCAATGAACAAGGGTCACTATGTCTTGTGTTTCGGCCTCTCGGGAGCAAAAAACTTCACGGTTTTATTTATGTGCATATACTGTGATGCTGATAACTGTAGCCGTGGAAGAATATGATGAGTTTTTTCTATAAAAATTATAAATAAGGTAGATCTAATAAATTTTAGCCATCTTTTCAGGGGTCATTAGGATGAGTCTGTGTTTATAGTGGAAAAATAGCTTTCCATTTTTGTTCGAGGAGCCCTGTTTTAAGCTAAGGAAGTTTCATTGTAGAGATGGATAATGCAAAACACTTGTATATAAGTGTTTATCTTCTAAACGCTTGAGCTGAATCAGTTTCCACTCCCATTATTCGTTTGTACAGAACAAAAGAGCGGGAGAATATAATTTTTTTAACTTAAGATTTATATCGTATTCATATTTGATGAAAGAATGTGGGTGAAATAAAATATAAATGCTTTAATAATATCTATTATATGATATCACTGCCATTTTATGATATTAGCATATGCGTAGTTATAACGTATTAAATGCATTATGACGCAACCCGAATAAACGATTGGATATATTCATAATTTTTTAAAATTAAATTGGAGAATGACGCGTATATTAATCCAAAAAATGTGTAAATAGACAACCAATATAGTGTTTTTTGTTTATTTTAACTACCCTATTCTTTTTGTGTGAGGAAATTATAAAGATACGGTACTGTGATCTGCTGATTTGGTACGCAGTGGACATGATGAGAAGCGTGAAATATAATTACTTTTTTCGCTGGCTTTACTTTCAGTTAATTTCTACATAACTGGATGTAACTAGAAAAAGAGGTATCTAGTAGACCCTGGAGATCAATGCGAAGTATTGCAAAACGTTTACGTACCATTTACAGCAGCATTATCCATTTGAAAAGAGGCCCTCTTCAAACGAGTTAGTTGTGTTGAATCTCTGCGTAAATAATTTAGAGTTAATTCAAGCGAGCATTTTAATCGAATGGAAGTGTTTGCAGGGTGTTTAAATTAATACAGAGAGCACGCACAGGAAGATAATTCTACGCTTGAAACGGAATAATATTGCTAAAGGAGACATTCCGTGCCAATCTACTTATATATTTGCATTTAAGCTTCACCCGTCAGAAAATGCGTTTCATGGCCAAGCGTGAATAACCAAGAAAAATCAGTAAATGATATTTATTAATCGGTTATCTACATTAAAAGTGTAATGATATATTTAGAGGACTGAAAGCGCTGCATATTCACTACAAATTTAGCGGGATAAAATATGCTTCGAAATATTTCAAAATGTATCCAAGTAAATACTGATACAAACATTTAGTAAGTTAAAGTTAAGTGCATAAGATAAAGAGAAAAAAAGTGAATAAAAAGATAAATGAACAATCACGAAAGGAAATAATCACAAAAGCACACGTGTGAGTGAAATTTGATCAGTCGCTCATTATATGTCAGTGACCGCTCAAAAGGCTGGCCTCTTTAGGTCAAGGTGACGATGCTGCTGGGCTACCAGTTGGGCAGACATCACAACGACCGCCCATAACTTCGCTTTTTCCCCGCCTTCAGATCCGGGAATTTTCCAGCGGGCGTTAAAGACCATTTTTCCTAACGGGCGTTGAAGTCTCCTAGTCAAGTCCAACGACCTACTTTCACTTTCCACCCTCCACGCTTCTCCTCCGCCCGACTAACGTGCCTTCCAGGGACTTCCTTAGTGACATCAACCTCATATTCACCGGAAATTTGGCAGGTCCCTTAGTTTTCGGTAGTGGAAGGCCTGGGACTTGAGTCAAGGTGTTCGTGTTTCCTAGAGTCACTGTCTTCGTGATCCCAAGAAGGGGCGCAGCAAATAACGAAATCCACATGGTTCTTGAGCTGCATACAACTCCACTCTAACTTTCATATTGCATGAAATCATTTTTTCTTTTACTAAAAACGTGACTTTGCTTACATTTTCGTCGATTTTCTGTCTTTATTTCGGAAAAATGCTTACCATCCATGAAATATCTAAGGTTTTAAGTAATTTTTTTCAGTAATGTTTTCATTGAAAGTACTTATTTTCTCTCGCTATTGAAAAACAAACTATTCCAAAAGTTTTGGCTGAAAACCAATGTATAAGAGCACGTTTTCAATTAAAATATAATTTTTAATGAGAGATGTTTTGTGTTTATTTGGGTCAAGCTGTCAGAATATATTGATAGGTAATAGGGTAGGTTAATTTAATCAGTAGTAATTCTACATGGATTTCCATGCATTCATGCAGGCTTGGGCTTTGGCAGCTGATCCTGTCAACAATATCATTTATGATTACATGTTACGTTACCCCCATAAATTGAATATTTCGGCCAAGATTTAAGAGAAACTCGAGCATTATCTCACTTAAAATCAAAGTGCAAGTAAAATTTCGGTTGATGGTAGTTTTCTGGGGGGTAAGGTTGTCAAGTGTAAACGGCATTTTTCTGAAGGATGCATGAAAAACGTTAATTTTTATCGTAGAACGTCGATCAAAAGACGCCCGTAATTCTCTTAGAACGTTTGATACAATGGCGGTAATAAATTGTTGTCATTTAAATAGCTAATAAGTTTTAACATCGTATTGCACGCGGTCAGTTTCTTCCGCGCGGCCCCTTGCCGCGAGAGTCCGGTCGCTGAGGAGGGTCGAAGCCGAGCGAGGGACGGATTAGGCCGGACGCGAGCAGAGACCCTCGCTAATGACCGTCTACCTGCTCTACGCCCCAAAAAACTACCATGAACCAAAATTTGACTTAGAATAGGTAATTTCCAAGTATTTTGATATCCTACTCTGGTATATCCCTCCAATTAAACTGCACTCTAAGTTGTCTCAAGTGGTTTCTATGGTATTGAATGTCGAATTTTCCTTCGTCCAAAAGTAGATCTTTCCTGGGGTAAACACATTCGTGTTTAATGTAATGTAATGCAAATCGTAAACTGGGATTCTTCAAAAAAGTACTGGGTAAATGTGACGATCATGCACGAAAAATCAGCTACTTTTCCCTTGTTAGACCTCAAATGGAATATGCTGCCAGTATATGGGATCCCTACGAAATCGGTCTAAACAATGAACTTGACGTGTGCAGGGAAGATTGGCAACATTTGTAAAGGGACGGTACGAAAACCATGCTAATTAAACCAAGCTATTAAATGAATTAAAGTGGGAATCATTGTCAGATCGCAGGGTGAAATTTACGCTTAATCTCTTAAATAAATTCCAAGATAATATTTTCAGTGATGACATTAAAAATATTTTGGGAACCCCAACTTACTATGGTAGACTGGACCATGATTACAAAATTAGAGAAATTGATTGCCGAACTGACAGATTCAAAATGTCCTTTTTCCTCTTACAATTAGGGATATTAATAGCGGTAAATATATCAAATACGTGTTTATCAATGAATAGCATTGATAGTTGCATGTTGGTATAAGGATTTTAAGGTAACCCAACTAACAGCATGTTTTTGCGTGCTTACTTTGTTGTTTTTATTTTTTTAAATAGTGAAAACTAATATATTAATATTAACCCTATTTTATGCATGATATATAGTGCAAGCTTGGTGAGAATTCACCCCTGCCACACACCTTTATGGTGGCTTGCAGGGTATTATGTAGATGTAGATGTAGCTATGGATACCAAATTCCAGCAAACTTCTTCTGAAAGAGATACATTAAGGTAATACGGCCTAAGGATGTTTTTCTTCTATTGAGGGAGAAGTGATATAGGCTATGGATTATAATTACATTACAAATAATTTCAATGGGAAATTAAAGCCCATTTGAAAAATGAAAATTTACAGCTTTACTTTACAGCAAATTTACTTTATTTACAGCTTTTCAAATATCTTTTGGGTGTGCTTACGCTCTAACTCTCTTTTCACAGTTCTGAGGAAATTATTCACGCTAAAATCTCGTGAAATCATGGAGGCCACCTTACTTCTACTTTTCCTTCTGCTATTGGGTGCAAAGACTCAGGAGTTTTCACCACAGCCACTGAGTAAGTTGATAACAATTTTCTTATTCCATTTCTGTCATGCATGCCACTGAAGCTATTTAAAGTATAATGCATTGCTTCCACACTTGGCTCAACTAGTTTAATTTACATTTCTGACCTGTAAAATGTATATCTTAGGAATGACTAAGAAAATTGTTCAACTCTTTCGCCACGATAAAGATAAACCATTGCTAATTTAAACTGGACGAGTTATCGGCATGAGATCTGAGCACAAAAAATACCGATAATATTCCGTGGCTATCTAAAGGAAGCAAGAGACTATTCCTATCTAGAAAACTGAGCAACTAGCAATGGGCGAAGGGAGAAGAATAAAATCAGTAAAAAAGCCCAAGCAAAGAGAAAGGGCATTCTACCAATTCTATTCATAAGGGAAGAATCTACTTGTAGTTAGAAATAAAAGTGTGAAAGTAAGGAAACAATTTGTCAGAACAATCTAGACTCGATGATTTATAAAAGTGAGGCATGAAATCAACATATATTCATAGCAAAATGTTCTCGAGAAAATTTATGGTATGCATCATTTTTGGGAATGAAAATTGCATCCTTCATTTGCTTTGATATTTCAATTCATTCACATTTGTTGGAGTATTTGGGGCTACGTTAAGAGGATATAAAAATATCCTTGAAATAATCGAATTTTTATTCGACGCAACAACGCTCTCTTTAAAATTATTGTTATTTTCAATATAACTGATGTTTAACAAATTATAATACAAAATTGATTAAGAAATTTTTATGCAAGACGCATGTGCTTTCACCGTTGCATATGACGATTAGGTAAGCAGGAAGGGAAAGTTTTGCTGCACGTCTCAAATAATTACTACGCGTACCACCGTAAAATGCTTACTTGGAATGTTTGAGAACTAGGAAGGTGAGCATTGAAAGTGAGAGAAAACAGACGATAACCTCGGTTGCCTTCCCTCGTAATACATAGCTTTTTTCAATTTTGAGGCAATTGACTGTTTCCTGAGTATCCAGTCCAAATAAATGACTGCCTTCATTCTCAAACCGTACAAACTCAACTTACGCGAATAGTACCTTCGATTTACCTTCATAATCTCTTGGAGACCGTGCATATTGTTCTTTGAAAACCACGCCATTAACTTTTCCCGCTATCTATTTCTCGGAACACGAGCCAAATTCCAGAAAATTTGAGTCATAATGATGCATTAAAATCACCTTCTGGAGAATGGCTGCTTATTATTGAGATACTCAGGATACCTGGTATACCAATGTTCTTTGCATAAAAATGTTAAGCCCGTCAGAAATATCACCCAGAATGAAGTGAAAACTATGGATGTCGCATATGATGCTTAACAGATAAAAACGACTGCAGGGAAGAACGATCAAAACATAATTTTGTGGACACAACGCCAACAATATGACCGTAAACAAGTTGCAAAACGTGAAAGCAAATAGCGGGCCTCTTCAGGGGTACGCTAAGAAAGTTAAATACATATATTCTTTACTAGGGACCGGAAAAATTAGCATCTATATTTTGCAAAATTGGCATCTATAAAATAATATAGTATCCCTGTATATAATGATGAAAATGATATAAATTAAATCCCAAGCGCAATTCTAGCAACAAAAATAAAATTGCCTGTCTAAATAGCCGCTTTCATGTAACAATTTGTATCGATACTTTGGTTGAAGCATTGAATGTACTTGGATTAAAATGAAGGATGAAGTTTTGATAGTGAATTGTTATTAAATTTGAAATTACTTGCTAGTGTATTGCCAAAATTTTATGTTATTATTGCAATTTATAAAGCCATATAAGAGTGGTTCACCGACTAAGTCTCTCTGTAGCCTCTTCGCCACACATTTTTCAGCTAATCAAATTTTTTCAAGAAATCACCATAATGGTGTCCATAGTGAAAGTGTGAAATAACCACGAAATAATATGTAGATCATTTTCAGCCATTAACCAATCCAGCGCAGTGACTTTCAATTTAATCAAGTTTTCACATTGCATCATGTAATGTTTCCGATGGATGGATAGGTGAATGTCTTGCAACTAAGCGTCACCATCAACGAGCTTTAGATTTTCCTCGAAGGAATATTCAAGGTTATGCAAGATTGCTCTGAAAGGTTGCGAAATTGCTAACTGATTAATTGTATTTATATACCGGTTGGTTTCTTGAGTGTCATTCAAGGACTTTTCGCCATTCCCATAAACACAGGCTATGAATGTAATCACAGTCAAATTTATTAAACGCCAAACAACACCAATTTGTTAGGCATTCTCAATAACAACTTGAAAGGCCACTTTATGTTAGTTATACTTTAGTTATTTACTCCGGAGAAGGTGCTAACTATGGATATGAAATAGGTATTCTGAAATATCGAGAAAAACTTTCCTTTTATCGTGTAGTGTGTATTTAAAATAGGAGATTTAAAAAAGCATGTTATCAGCTTATTACCATAATTAATTTTAACACTAGACAAAAAAACGGCTGATAGCTAGGCCTCCTAAACCTGGAAAGTGACAGACTTCTATCGTCAATGAATAATTAATCACACGTTAACTCATAAATATCAGAGCAATTAAGATGCTGAATAACTCCATCAAAAAACAGAGTATATAGAATGAGAGAAATAACTGCATTCACAAATATTTCTGTAATATCCTGGCACGAGAAATCAAAGTGGATTTCTTTTCAATGCGTAGAAATTGCTGAAGTTGTTTTTTGGAAAATTATAATTCTAATTAAAATGATGTTATTATTCTCCTAAGAAATAACAATTTAAAGATAAACCACTTATATCAGCGTTAAGTGCTAAAAGATCCTGCCACAAATATGAGCATTTTCAAATAAATTTAATAACCACAATTGAATTTTTATTGGAATTTTTATCAGCTCCGTCCTAGTATATGACTTAATGGTACTGCAGAGAAACTAGTACTTTACCAGATCATTTTACCACTTATTTTTAGCCTGCTGGTGAAGTCTTCACGGGTTCTCCACCGGGTCAGGGAAACGGCTAAGGCCGACGTTTCGACGGCTAACACTGCCATCGTCCTCAGGGCGTTGAGTGTCAGGTCCAAGAAAATGCCACTCAACGCCCTGAGGACGATGGCAGTGTTAGCCGTCGAAACGTCGGCCTTAGCCGTTTCCCTGACCCGGTGGAGAACCCGTGAAGACTTCACCAGCATTATACGCCGGGAAAAAACTAGATCCTATTTTTAGCCTGTGTAATTAAAGATAACGTTACTTCTTGTTTTAAAAATTAAAAAAAATTAACTCCAGGTTCTTAATTTGCCTCAAAATGTTTAAAATATTGAGTTTAAATCACTAAAACTTCGCTATACGTTAATGTGTTTTAAAATTTAGCAGCAGCTGTAATGAATTACGTCATCATTCTGATCTCAACAATTGAAGGTTATTGAACCCAGCGTTACTTTCATAATATGCGACCATGACTCTTCCCATCGAAACTATACCTCGAAAATCAAGCACAAAACTATATGGTACCATACACTACATTTATGCATAAAATATTTCTTTGGAAAAATTACCTGGAATTCGGCATTATGCCTTAAGTAAGTTCCATTCCATTGAATGTAATGTAATCTCTTAAATGTAATCCATTTAAGAGATAACCTCTATTTAAAGGGACGTGCTTTTTCTTGGAAATGATTTACCGGAATCCAACCACTTTTATTCTCCAATTTTTCCAGCGCAAGATAAATCAGCTCACGTTTGTGGAAATACCAGTAACCTTTGCCCCACGCCTTTGCAAATGCGCGATCAATTACTACGACACTTATTTGAGCACATTGTGTGATTTTTCTCCTCTCTACAGAGCCTTGTTAAATTACTAAAGCGCAAATTAAGGTATATCTGACGTAACCAATACCTCTTTTCTTTGTCACTATGGAAATGATATGTTGTTAGAGAAAAATCACATTGGCAAGGCCCGGTAGATGCATCATACAAGAAAAAGATTTTCACACAAGAGAGTAAATTGCTTTTATGAAAGAGAGTAAATTGCTTTTATAAAATAATATACCCTTAGCAGCTGAAGCTACTTAAATCTAATACTACACACCTAAACTACGCTTATTTTATACAAAAAGATGTATTTTTTTACACTAACTGAGTATTCTACACCCAATTCAAGGCGGAGGTTGGTAACCTTAGTAACTAAAAGAGTAATTGTGTTTTTCAGGGAGCTATTTTGCTAACTGCCACCCGGGGACTGAAGATATGGACGAATGCATCAGGACTGGTATTAATGAAGCCTCGTTTCTGATGCCCGTGGGTGAGTAAATGAGAGTCCTTACGTGGACTGTTTTTCATTTTCAGGTACCAAAGGGAAGAATGTCGAAACTGAGGTATAATAAAATTTCTAAGACAGACCACTACTCCCTCCGGAACTAGGCGTAAAGTTGTTTTACTTCAAAAAATAAATTTAAAACGTTTATAGTAAAATTACGATAATTAATGTATACGTTTCACTATGTTGGAAAGAACGTAGCATAAGTATGACAATGCGCGCATAATTTAAAAGAGTGAGAGGACTATTGCAATAAAGCTAATTGGATATCATCTAGTTGTGGACTGGTGTGGATGACGGGACTGTGGTGTCACACCAGAGTCATTTGAAAAAATATGTTTTTCTATGCATGAGAAGAATTTTTTAATGAGAATTAACGTGATTCTTAACAAAGAGAATCGCCCACGCTCAAAATCTATCGCATTAGTTGGTACTTTTATTTCAGAGCTATATTTTTATTAGATTTATAATTGGCTAATACTTAAAGGATATGGTACACAGAACACCCTTTTAACTTGAGCTCTAGGCGATAGGAATCTAGATCTCGAAAAAACACTTTGAAAACACCAGCATACTGTAGCAACTTCGATCAAGAAGATAAAATAAGAGAGATAAATACAGTGGCACCTTGAGATACGAGTTTAATTCGTTCCGTGACCTAGCTCGTAAGTCAAAATACTCGTATCTCAAATCAATTTTCCCCCTTGGAATTAATTTCATTGTGATTAATTCGTGCCAGACCTCAAATAAGCATCCCAATGTTTTTTAAAAGTTTTTTCAATATAAAAAATATATTTATAATGAACAAACATTGTATGCAAACAAAATAAAACTTATTAAAAAAGAATTTAAAGAAATAAACATATTGGAATAGTAGAATCGCAAATATAAGCGGTGGCTCGCTTTGCCAACTGTCTGTGACGTCACCGAGGCTGGTTTGTATCTCAAATTTTGACTCGTATCTCAGGCAAAAACTGGACCCTAGTGACGGCTCGTATCTCAGAAAACTCGTATTTCAGGGCACTCGTATCTCGAGGTACCCCTGTATAAGATAGAAAGATTATAAAATACATTTTTCCACGCACAATCAGAGGGAGATTTTGAGGAAAGTTCCAGTGGAACATTTGAATGGGAATTTTTGATATGTGGGAGAGTATGATAAGTAGTCTGTAGCTATTTTTTAAAACAATTTCTTGTTTAAAATTACTAAGACATGCATAATTTAATAACTATAAATTAATTAAGTACTATTTTATTGAAATTGCCGACTTATCAATAATTATTACATTACTTTTTATATACTATAAAGTTAGTTAAACGTGTCTCATCAATGCATATGTAATGATTTCCACAAAGTAGTGTCATTATGACTATAAGCCTGACGACACATGCATCGAAGATATTGACAAGGATCATCTACAGAAGAATAGAACGAAAAGCAGAGGAGTTCCTGGATGAAGATCAATTCGGATTCAGGAAAGGCAAGGGTACAAGAGAAGCAATATTGGCCCTTAGGCTGCTTATAGAGAAGAGAATGGAGAAGAACAAACCGACCTTCATTGCATTTGTGGATTTAGAGAAGGCTTTCGACAACGTGGACTGGAATTCAATGCTTGATATTCTGAAAGGAATTGGAGTTTCCTACAATGATCGAAGAATTATCCACAGTTTGTATAAAAACCAAGTTGCTGTGATTAAATCTGGACCCAGCTGTGAAGAAGCAAGAATAAGGAAAGGAGTGAGACAAGGCTGTGCACTGTCTCCCGTAATTTTTAATGTTTACATTGAGAGAGCCATCAATGAAGTCAAGGAGAAGTGTTCTGGAGTGAACATCCACGGAGAAACAATCAGCATGCTACGATTCGCTGATGACATAGCTCTCATAGCAGAGACAGAGAAGGAGCTGAATAAGATGCTAACAACCATGGAAAGGACAATGACCAGACATCAGCTAAAGATCAATAAGAAGAAAACTAAGATATTGGTGTGCAGCAAAAGAGAAGAGGCCAAAACCAACGTTAAACTAGGAAAACAGAAACTGGAAGAGGTGAAAGAGTTCTGTTACCTGGGAAGCAGAGTAACCAACGATGGACGAAGCAAGAAAGAAATAGTGAGTAGAATAGCCCAGGCAAAGAGGGCATTCTATCAAAAGAAGAATCTACTAACAGCTGGAAATACAAGCTTGGAAGTAAGGAAGCAATTCATTAAAACGTATGTCTGGAGCATGTTCCTTTATGGCAGTGAGGCATGGACGATGACAGCAGCGGAGAAGAAAAGGGTAGAAGCATTCGAAGTATGGTGCTATCGACGAATGATGAAGATAAAATGGATCGACCGAGTGACAAATGAAGAAGTCCTAAGAAGAGTGGGAGAAAAGAGAAGTCTACTGAAAACTATAAAAAGAAGACGGGACAACCTAATCGGCCATATCTTAAGACACGATGGCCTGATGAAGACAATCGTCGAGGGAAAAGTGAACGGGAAAAATGGAAGAGGCAGGCCTCGTATGAGTTACATGGAGCAGGTCGTAAAGGACGTGAAAGAGAGGAACTACGTTGGTGTGAAGAGGTTGGCCGATAGAAGAATCGAGTGGAGGGCTGCGTCAAACCAATCTTAGGATTGTTGACCCCTTGATGATGAGTGTCATTATACCTCTTAGTTGCCTGTAAGTACGGAGTAGTATTTTTGAATGCTTGCTAGACAGTGAGTGTTAATTTAAGCGTTTATGATTTAAAATGCTTGCCCTGCGGCGGTTCACATCCTACCATACTCCCTTACAGTGTATTTCAGAATATTGTGTGGATGTAGACGATTTCTTATTGTCCTTACTGGTAAATGTCAATGAGACTCAAGTGGCTACTAATTATCCTTACTAGTTACTCTACTATTCCTTACTACTTATTCCTACTAAATAAGTAGGTTCGTCGGACAGTGGCATAAAAATTAGTTTTCAATTGTTTATATCAACTATAAATCTATAGTTTTTTCCATGCCAATACTGGCAAGCATAAGCTTAGTTTTTTTAGTAGGATTCCAAATTATTTCATTGTGTTGCCGAAAAGGGTGATATCAGATTGCGTCAAATTTTAAAACTTTTTATTACCATGCTGGTTTTTCCGCGAAACACACATTGAGTCTCGTTCAGGAATAAAATAAATGGTTAGCGAGTTTACGTTGTGGAAGTTATTTTTCATTGTAAAAAAGAAAAAACCTAGTTTTTTTCCACAAATATATTTAAAACAAATCTACCGGTTTCGGCCTTCACAGGCCATTCTCAAAATTCCTCGTTCGGGAAATTTTTTGCTTCAATAAAATAAAATATTTAATAAATGAAATGTGGAAATCAGGCTCCAACTTAATTAGATATTTTATACATTAGGGTAGTTTCTTTCATCTAAGAAATCAGAATTTATTAATTGCGATTCGTGCCCTGCCATAAATGTATTTATTTTACGCAAAAAGGTTGGACTTAGAAATTCTAGTGTACAGGAGAATTAAATGTTAAATTTAAGATCATTTGAAAAAGCTCTGAAATGGCGGGGTACTTTGCCTTCTTGCTGACGTAACAGGTATATAGTTTACGTTGAGATGCATAGGAAAATTCGTTTCCTGAACTTACCATTGTATTTCAGGGCCTCTCAGCTTTAGTGAATATTTATTAGTATTAGCCTGTGAAAACTATCAAAGTTCGAAAAGTCTTCTCAGTTAAACATGGTATTATTAGTCATTTTATAGGCTCAAGGACATCCTGCTCGTGGTGTCTTCTGCTACGGCGAAGCATGGCGTGAAGGTCGTGCGGCGATGGGTGAACTTCACGACATGCTTCTGAAAGGAAGAATAACTGATTTTAAATGAATCAACTGCAAAAGTAAAGTTAAATAAATAAATAAAAGTTAATCATAATAAATTAACGGAATAAATATGCCTCCGTTACTAGTTAATAAGGTTTTCGGAGTGCAGCGTCTACTTGGAAGCGTCTGCAGCACTACCTGGAGGCAGGTAGAGGAAATAGTTTGACGTCACACGTAGGATTGACCGGCATGCAATAGTTTGCCGTCGCATTTTCGCGCCATTGATTTTTTCACTTTTTAATTAATGAGGAAAAATACTTTATGTCATTTAAAAATCTAACGGCTTAAAATACGTACTCCAGAGGTTATAAACTTACAATAATACAGTCAATATAATAAAGACAATAAAAAAATAATAGGAAACTACCCTTTTCTCTTGTTATCATTCAATGAATTGTTCTGAACGATTTTCTTGGTAATGTTCGGGCAATTTTTATATTATAGGTGCTCCAGAATATCAGCTGCCACCCTTCGACCCATTCTACGCCAAAGAAGTGGTTCACAAGAGATCTGGACCTCTCATGCAGTACAAGCTGAAACTTAAGAACGTGGTGGAAAGTGGCTGGAGATTTTCCACCGTCACTCGATTCAAGTTAGTCTTACATACCTTTTCTATAGACACTCTCACGTCGAGTGGTCTGTAGGTATGGATTATGAAACGCTCTTTTTTTCCAGGCCAAAAATTACGACACAAGGACCTCGGATACTTATAGTATTTTTTGCACAATCATTCCAAGAATTTGTCCAATCTTATAAACAAAAATGACATATATCTGGACATTTGTGGTTAGAAAGTGCCTTTAGGAGGAAGAATTCCTATGGTAGCTCAGGATTGAGCATACTATTTTAACTCATACCTTCCTCTTTGCGGAGAGAAAAGAGCCACCGATAGGCAATGACTGTGGCTACCAAACCAGTATGAAACTCCTTCTGACGGACAAATATTACATTAAGCCATTTTTACGACGTTGAATAGCGGTGGAGGTAATGAAAATATCTCGGGCGACAAACCCTCTACGATTGATCTGGAGATAAATTTTACAATAATAATATAATTATAAAAGAGCTGGGCGGTAGTAATCTAGAAATTATAATAAAATAATGAGAAAATAGCTGGATCATTTCATTGCATACACACTATGCTTAAATTTTAATGAGATTTTGTAGCATATTTAAACCTCATTTTTTCATATGATGATCCATTAAAAGTATGTAATACGGTTCAAATACCATTGGCTTATGACGCAATTTTCTTA
The DNA here is from genome assembly GCA_933228895.1 of Platycnemis pennipes. Classification (NCBI taxonomy): domain Eukaryota; kingdom Metazoa; phylum Arthropoda; class Insecta; order Odonata; family Platycnemididae; genus Platycnemis; species Platycnemis pennipes. The sequence goes on along the minus strand of OW121854.1, from coordinate 15,852,965 downwards.
AACTCTAATTATAATGCTGCTAAGCAGGAATAGAAAAACTGACAACGGTTTATTTTACCATGTCTTTGACTTTCGTTTAATCACCTTTGATTTCATTTAATCACCATCGACGCATACCAACAACGGGATTGTACTTAATTTTGAGATTAACTCAGCATTTGCGTATAAAATTTGAAATTTCGATTTAAAAACAGTGGTTTTTATGGGAGAGTTAAAATGTGACGATAAAGTATATACTCATCCATTTATGTGGTGTTCGCATCGGTTTATGTTTTAAAAACTTTTCTCCACCAAATAAACAGTTTTATTTGGAACGTAGGTAGCGAAAACAGTTTTATTTTCAACCGGTTGGATCAGGGCACGTTCAACAAGGTTGTAAGCTATTCTTTTCACCGTAACTCTTACACAACACAGGAAAAAAAATAAAACCGGCTCCCTTTAAATGAATTTGTTGGCCGTAGGCTAGAAGCCTGGCCTATGATCATACCTATAAAATAAATTATCGAATTGAATGTTTTTCTCCACATGTGTTGTCTGCCGTTCCATCGACGCAATTTTTGAACTGAGAAAGAGTCACACGGAAGATCGGATTGTGTGTTTGCTAGACGTCTCATATTGGGGACTAGAATTTAAGTACGACAGTGGGGGAGATATTTTATGCGTGTACCGGTTGCAACGTGAATGTCTAGTGGAGACCTCTTCGAGTCCAGTGCTCAGTCTGTCGGACGGGATGTTAAACTGTGGATCCCCCATTTGTTAAGAGCAAGTAAGATTCCTTTCCACCTTTCCTCCATTAATTGACAAAAAGCCTACCTCTACCCAGTCACCAACCTATTCAAAATTCTAATGGCCTAATCTATCGGTCGCCTCCTTCTTATAACTATTAGATTAGATTAAGCTCGAGATGGAAAAAGTAACGCCTCACATTACATACACTATTCATTATATTATTGTGTATTACACATAAATTATATTATATTGGTATATATTTTTACTTCATCCAATCATACAATAATGATGGAAATCAACGGCGAAACGTGATGTAACGTTGAAGGTGTGAGTAGCCAATAAAGGTACGGGGAACGTCGCACAAATGGAAGCTCTCTATACGTACTTTGTCGATGTTCTTTTTGTTTTGGAGGCGAAAGCAAATTCCTTTTATGGAAACCAATGCATACGTATAGCTGCCGAAATAATTAATTTTACATCAACAGCACAGATAGGGTTCATGCAGCATGTATTATAAAATATCTCATTACTTTCAGGAGTGACCTGGCAAACCAGAAACTTACGTACGATCAGACATTTCCAGAGAAGGTCGTCAGCGGTGACTACGAGTTCGAGGGAAGCGTCATTCCAATTCGCATGAACAACAAGGGAAAATTCAACCTCACACTCTGTAAGTAAAATGCATGGGGCAAAATCCATGTTTATTTTTGTTTTGCATATATGTAAATATAAATTAATTTAGATTAGTTTCCTTCCGTTCTCCCAAGTGAAGATAATCTGCATAGTAGCGATTGAGGACGTTGAGTGGATGGTACCGTCACATTGGAAAAAAGGAATTAAATACGTTTTGAATAAGCTGGAGTTCATTTGAACTTGGAGTTAGAATGTCACGCATAGAAAACTTAATTGAAAGAGGCATATTTCACAATTCATATAGCCTTAAAATTAGTTCTATTTCCTGATATTCAGGCAATTAAATCCTGAATATCTTAGTGGAAGTTTGATAGCATAGTTTTTTTGATCATATGAATGCTCAACAAAAAAGTCAACTTTATTGTCCCAATGCAGTAAAAAAATCCAAGGTACCATTTTTGGCAGACAAAAACTTTATCACCATAACTACTAATCAATCCTAAAATTTTTTCCACATAGCTCTTTAATCTATTTTTGAACCACTGGCCTAATTGAGTTGGCATAATTGTTCTTACATCTTTCACTTTTTGCTCCATACAATTTCTAAGAGATCTTTCTTTGCTAGTCTTTCGATTTTCCCGAAACCATCGTCTTTATCAGACCAACATTAGCATTTATGAATGGAAAATAATATGCATTAGACTGAAATATTGCCAGCTTTTCCGATTATCTTAACAGGAGATGCGAGCAGCAATTATTGACACGTCCTTTTCTTTCCAGATGATTACAACCAGACGACAACCGTCACCATGAGAAGAGGAGAAAAAGCAATTGACGGACTGCCGCTGTCAGTTAGGATCGTCAACACAGGCGTGAGGGACATGAACATTTACATCTCTAATCTCCTGCGGCCGAACACGACTCTGAGTAAGAAAATGAACAGAAAATAATCCTCTACCTAATCTAAGACCGAGACGGACAGCCGATATAGATATTTTGTCGTCTGTGCAGCCTCTCGTTACAACAAGAGGATCAACTTTATTTGAAAAGAATTGAGGCAATCATAATCCAAGATTTCATCTTTTTTCAGTTGCAAAATAAACTACGCTATAATTAAAAATGAATTTTCGGGGCATTTCTAATGCTTGGCCACTTTAGTTAAAAGAAAGATAATCCCATCGTCGGATTTCAAAATATCAAAACCAAATGTCCCTGATCCCTCGTTGTGTAAGCTAGGGCACCCTTTAAACTTACAAGTATTATCTAACAAAGAAAAAGTTGATGTGTCCTCTAAAATACTAAAAAGTCTATATATCCTCAACAAGTAATTTCTTTAACATTTCCAGATTACGGAGGTGAAATTAAGCTACACTAGGTGCGAAGGTTTCCGAGGCGTCGTTCAGATGTTCTCTGCATATCGGGTTCAGCGTCCGCGGACGCAGGGAACAGGGAAACAGGGAATATGCAGGGAACACCTTAAGTTGCACTAACTATAAAACACATCTCTCTTTCTTCCCATTTGTGAATGAGTTTCATCAGCTTAATAAGTCCATACGATAAAATCATAAATGATTCTACGTGAATGTGAACTACAAAAGAAAGTGACAAGGACCATTAAATTTCCTTGCAGTGAACTGCATATGACCCTGATTTATTAGCACCCGAGAGATATCTTAAGATAAGTGTCAGAAAACATAGACATCATGGGAATGTATTGTATGTACCCTTCTTAGGCCAGTAGTATGACAAAAAGTTGCTACATTCTCATAGCATGCGTGAAAAAAGTTTTCGCCAGGCATTTTTCTATCACGTAAAATGAGTATACATTCCATTTTTTCAACCAAGGTCCTCGGATAGCCTCACTCAGAATATTACCTTGAAAGAGGTTTTTGTTTGCCATGGCAGCCTTTCACATACACCCATCAACATGGCTTCGGTTCCACAAATATTGACATCAAGGTGATTTCTGAGCCGGTATTGAAGCCTCAGCTATTCTTGCATAGGCATAGGCATATATTGAACTTTTGAAATAAGACCTTGAGGAGGTGTAGCCATGATATCGTCCGCTATATTTTTTAAAACCGTTTGTATAGTACAAATAAAAAGGTCAAACATAATGGAAAGTATAATGGAAAGGATGACGAAAATTAGCTTATAAAACTTCTTTTGCAAATCAGGGGACTTATGCTTGATTGAGAAACGCTGCAGCATCAGTAGGAACAGGTCATGCTCTATGATAAACGGTAAGACATTAGCATTTCAGAGGAGCTCAAACAGATTGTGTAGTCAAGAACTCAGAACATGACACTGGGAATGGCATTTGCAAACAAGGGGTTAAGAAAAAAACTGGTGAACGGATCATCGGGTTAAGAGAAAATGCTTGCCAATGTTTATGTAGTAAAAAAATACTACTTTAGCTCGTTATTATAGAAAAGATCCTTGGTTTCCAGAGTATTAACCGGTAAGTTTTTCATTTAAAATTCCTATTGCATTGGAGTAGTATAATATACGAGTATATATAAAATTAGCCATTCATTTTAATCATATAGGATAGGGCTAAAGCCTCTCCAACAAAGCTAGTATTTGCGTTAAAGACCGAGAGAATACACGGATCCATGGACCAACCACGGTAGCCAGATCCGTAGCGAATCGTCCTGACGAGCCGAAGGACACGGTTCGTAACCCACCTCGGCTGTGAATGTTGCATTTATCTTAGAGGAAAATGAAATGGATAAGATGGCGAGAAGAAACCGAAGAATTTGGAGCGTTTTGAGACTGATTTCTGGTGCTGAATATATGGATTGTATACCGATATGAATGTTTCCATCTTTTTTTACTTGATGTTGTATCAATACGTGGCGTTGCTGATAAGATACTCTCTGGAAACACTCTTATGTTTATTATTTAACTAAATATGCGTCCACGTTAGGAAAGAAGACTTTGTTTAACAGAATGAAAGAATGAAAAATGAGCAAGATTATAGCTGTTGTCAACTGAATGCGATCATTAGTTTAATATCAGTGAATAAACTACCAATAAAGATTCCGAGAAATATATCGATTCCAATGCAGCAATCGAAATGTCATTTTTCACATGCCTATCAGGAATGTACTGCTGTTTAAAATGTTACCACCAATTCTTTTTTAATTATAAGCCGTCTTTATTTCTGCCAGTTTGACACTATGTGTCGTTAAATCGAAGCATATAAGTTTTACCATTTGATAGGACGAGTACTCATTTTCTAGAAACCCCAGTTCGAGGAAAAAAACTTGCAGCGTATGGGAATTAATTTTTCTTCGCTCAGGTTTTTATTATTTGAATGATATCCAAGATGATTGCACTCAGTACTCCCATATTTCTCAGATATTTGTAAATTGCATAGGATATGAAGAGTTACCAATTTTTAATCTGTGCAGATAGGTTACTTTCAAGTTACACTATTCCGCTCTCCATTGTTTTAAATCTCCTTCCCACACAATTTTTTTGAAAACAAACCACAAAAAAATCACGTTGAACTAACCGCAGTATCGGTCGTGAGGTGTGTGAATGCTAAATTTTAATCATGCAATGTAATTTTGGCAACGAAGGGTAAGAATTCATTGTAATAGAAAAATTAATTTTCGAGCGTAATAAAAAAATTAAGTTTTATCTTACTGCTAACGTAAGATCGCACCGTTCAGTCTAATTTGTTTCTATGAAAATGTACATTTTCACAAGTTTGGCATTACGACCTTTAGATTGACAGGTCATTTTCTGTTAACACCACAAGCAGTAAGTATCCGTATTTGTCGAAAAATCTAAATGGTTGTAAAAGTAAAGTTTTTCCAGATGTATTCAACTTGCTATACCCAAGTGAAAACTTGTGGAGCAAGTTCGTGATGGAGCATGACGCTGCAGTAGGCATGAATGCATCAGTCAAATAACACGCGCCTCTAACGCCTCTCTTGTGGACTTTTTAGAGTCACGCATGCATCTAAGTTAAAACGATATTTATTAAATGCTGCAATTACTCGCTAGTGTACACTTTCTTGATTTAACCTCCTTAAACCAGTCTTGCTCCGGGATTCCCCTCTGTGCTTCACCTCTCTTATTCCTTCCTCACCTACTTTCACCCGCTTAACTTTCCGTTCGCAGACGACCTCTTGGGCAACGTGATCAACGCGTCATGGAGACCGTTCTTCCCGCTCTTCCGGCCCGCCATCAACGACATGGTCAGCAGCGCCTTCACACTCATCTTCAGCCGTGCCTTCGCCTCATTCCCCTTCGAGGAGGTTTTCCGGCCAGCGTGATGACGCCAAGGGTCGCCGCTGACGACGAAAGCCTTAGGATGGGAGAACGACGTCCGTACTGACAGCATCCTCCACCCTGCCTTTCCGACATCGTCGCCGGCTCGTTCCCGGCCAACCCGACCTTCCCTCAGTCCGGACGTGAAGATGAGATCCTGAAAGGTGGTGAAAGCACAGGAAAAACTGATCAGCTACCCAGATTTTACCCGGCGATGAATGAAAGCGTCCACGAAAGAGGGAATCCCGCCTTGAAACGGAGATCCACACGCCGAAGTTGTGAGTGCGTGAATACACACTGTCGCTGGAAAAGTGGAAGGACGAGAGGATTCCAAATTAACCCATAATGAGTCCAACAAACGGTGTGTTTATTTATGCAGGGAATATATTTCTTACGCTTAGTTAAGACAGTTATGGCATTTTAAGCCAATTATCTAAGTATCAAGCTCAAGAAGTTTTTCCACCACATGAGAAAAGCGTAATTTTCATTTGTACCTTTTTTTAAAATTATTTCTCACTGAATGAGGGGTTCAAAACCAGTATCAATTCGGATTTGTTTCCACTACACTATTGTTAAGAATTTTACATTGCTGTCCACTCAGTTTTCATGACAAGTTTAGCCTTAAATATTTTTTGTATTCTAATTTTGTGCTTATTTATGAAAAATAAATGTTGTGCGTTTATCGATAAGAATTGAGGCACGATCCTTTATCATGGAAAAACGGGACAAGTTTCATTTTTAACATGCCTTTGCAGGTGACTTTTCAAAAGGAGACAACCGGCGTCTATTGGAGGTTTTTTTAAATTCTATTGGCAGGTAAGCATTGATTTACATGGAATCCTTTTATTAGAGCAAATTAATATTTGTCTTTGAGCTATTTCTGAATATTTTGTATCAAAAACTCTCATAAACTCGTGAAAAAACTTCTCATATCACGTGGGTTATCAATTGTTTTCCTCACACAGCGGAGTCAACTTCACGAAAAAAAGCACCTAATCATGTCCAGATACCTGAGAAAATACTGCTTTGATTGTAAAAATCTACATTTAACCTTTTTGGACAACATTTCTTCAAATATTACTAAGCATTATCAAACATAGATAGTAAAGTTTATTGACCGGATTCTTAAGGTCTATAACAAGATGAATTGCGTGGAAAATCTACGGAGAGTATTTAGAGGCTATTACTTTCTAGGAAGCAGAGTAACCAGCAATTGACGAATCAACTAGAAAATTTTCGGTAGAATAGGTGATGAAAGAATAGACATTCCTTGTGATGAATGCATGAAATCTGTTTATTGAAAAATCTAACAGCAGCAGGAAATGTACACTTTGAAGAATCTACCTGCGGTTGAAATGATACTTGGAAGAATCTACCAATGGCTGGAAATATACTCTAGGAAGCAAGGAAGTACTTCATCAGGACGTGTATCGGAATATGCTCTTTTATTTTAGAAAAGTAGTTATGGTAACAGTAGTTTAGAAGAGAAGACTAAAAGCGTTTGTGATTCATGTTACAAACGATTATGCATGTTGATACTGCGTTGCAAACGAAGTACGGAATTTAAGTTTAAGTTAAGTTTAAAATGTACGGAAGAAAAGAAATGTCTGCTGAAAACTTAGGAAAGAAAACGGGACAACTTAATCGTCCATTCTTTGAGACATGATGGCGTGATGAAGACAGTCGTGGAAGGAAAAGGAAGATTTCGACGATAAACATGGAGAAAGCCGTCGAGGATTTAATAGGATGGAATCATACAAGTATGAAGAGGTCAGCTGGTAGGAGAATCGAGTGGAGCGCTGTTTCAAACCAATATTAGGAATGTTGACTAGTGAGGTTTGGCGATGATGAACAAATCATGCCTTAAACATTCCTTCACTTACTGCTCTGCATATTTCATCCCTGCCTTTTCGTTTCTCCCCGTTGACCTTTGAATTAGCAACAGTCTGCATGTCTGATCAAGTTGTCCAACTTATTTTCAGAATTTAGGAATACGCTCCCTTCCCCTTATGGAGAATATTTTTTACAATAGAAGGTGAGAATCTCTATTTAGTCTTCATTTTTAAGAGAATATAGAAATATTCTAAAATCCGTGATCCACATAATCTTATAATTGCCGATAGTTTGCCGATTCCAGGGTTGCGGGTTCGAATCCCGCCCGGGGAGTATTTTCACTTTCCGGGGCATGGATGTTTGTATCGTACAATATGGTAATTGGAAGAGAGGATTTTAAGTCCTGAAATTCGTATATTAAAATAACACTAAATAAATAAAAATAATTTACTCCTCTGCATGTTCATTTGAGCTTAATTTGGCTATAAACTACGCTTTAAGTGCTATTATCATAGAATTATCCGATACTGCGCAAGGTAACCGTAACAGTAAGTCGGTAAACTGTCGTCCTGAATTTCAATACCCTCCTCGGGCGTGGTTTTTGTATTTTCTTTAGGAGGTGCGATACAGCCTAAGCAGATGTAACACGCAAAAGCAACTATTCTACCACTCATAACTATCCACACGACCCTCTTTTACATTTTCCCTATTTCATTTACAGTCCCTATACTATGCAAACAAACTTGGTGGTGAATACGATATGATCCACCTTTGGTGTTTCATAATCATTTTATGTTATGCTCTCTCTTCTATTTTTCTTTGCAGGCTTCTCTTATGATTCCGAAGAGAAATGCTCTAGGCCACGATGATGAAATGTTTCACCAATAAATAGCGATCGGGTGGTTCTATTCTAATTTCTGTTCATGCGAGAGATAAATTGGTCGCTAATATTACTTTTAACCAGTTGTTTCAGAATTTTGGGAAGCGTTTTTCTCACATGTGACGATGAACTTCAACTAATGGTTCTGAGGCTGATTATTATAAGTCTTTTACGACTATACGTATTGTTATACTTCGGAATGGAAAAGTACAAAAAGGGAAATGCAATCCTAGACTTCCTTTTTGTTTTCAAAAACAATGCGTATGATAACCGTAAGCGACGTTTCTTAAAAACGAGAAATGAGTGAGGAGAAGGCTAAAGATATGGGCAAGTAAAAGAGGACGGGAAGATTAAGTTAAATCCAGTTGTCCAGCAGAGATATAAACGGGCTGGCTGACGCCGGTTGGTTAAATGACACTTTTAGGGAAAGGGGCGAGCTGATCAGAACGCCACTGCCTTCAGCCGAAAGGAAGCAAGAGGAAGCGAACCATGTGGACTCTCACGCTGGCGATCCTCGTCCCTGCCGTCTTACTCATCGCCGAGGCAGTGCCTTCAATTCCATGTAAGTTTCCAACTGCTAGACAATCTTTCCATTCAGGTATCACATTTTCTGTTAATACCTAGTTAAGAATGTTTTTGAAAGGACTGCTCAAGTAATTTTCGCAACCAGGAGAAGGTAGGTGACTAATTGTGAGAAAGCATTCTACATCCGCATAATACCGTGCAAGCAACGTGGCAGGGGGTGAATTCACACCAAATATGCATAGCATGTAATGCTTAGAAAGGATTAGTAATAAAAATTCTAGTAAAAACTTAACAAATCGAAAAATATAAAAAAAGCAAAGAAAGCACGCTAAAACATGCTGTTAGTAGGATTAGCTTAAAGTCCTTATACCAAGATGCAACTAACATTACTGTCCATCGATACACTCGTATTTATGCTATTGGATATAATTACAGCTATTCATAACCCTAATTGTACGAGGAAAAAAGGACATTTTTAATCTGTCAGTTCGGCAATCAATTTTTCTAATTTTGTGATTAGTGTCCAGCCTACCTTAGAAAATTAAAGTTCGCAACATATTTTAACCTTTACGGTGAAAATACTGTCTTGGAATTCAGTCAAGATTTAATGTCTAAATTAGAACCCACGTTCTGATAATGATTCCCGTTTTAATTAATTTCATAGACTGGTTACACTAATATATTTATCATACCATCCCCTGGCAACCTTTGCCAATCTTCGCTGCGCACGTTCAAGTTCAATATTTAGGCCTATTTCATATGGATCCCCTATCATGGCAGGGTTTTCCAAATGAGGTCTAATAAGGAAAAAGTGGCTGATTGCTCGTGCATGATCGTCACATTTACCCAGTACTATTCTAATGAATCCCAGTTTACGATTAGCTTGACAAATTATTTCACGTACGCTTGTACCCAAGAAAAATCATGTCTTTTTCCAATATATTCAACGGACTCCACGTTTGTTAATTTATTATCCCTTATGTTATAGGTACTAGGAGGATAACTATTCTTTTTCCGAAAATTCATTACAACACATTTCTAAAAATTAAATCTTACTGCCATGTATCACACCATTTTTCAATTGCTTGTAGGTCATCATTAAAATATTCTTTATCGTTTGCACATAGAATTTCCCTGTACACTACTGCGTCTTCGGAAAATAGACCGGCTGTTTTCCAATCATTCGGTAGGGATTTATTAAATATTATTTCCACGTAGGGAGATATTTTGGAAGATAAGTCTCTATATACGCGGGAGGGAATTTGATCAGGGCCAGGGGATTTGTTGGGGCTTATTTCTTTAAGTAGCTTTTCAATACCATTACAGGAAATTTCAATTAGTTGCATCAGCCGCTGAAAAAGGTCAGGTAAAACGACTGTTGAATCCCTTGAAGATGAGTTAAAACGATTTGAAAGATGAAGTTTAGTAAGTTTACTTTGTCAAGAGTGTTTGTGGCCATTTCCTCCTTATCATTTTTAAGAGAATTGACTTGTGCCTCCCATACGTACGACCAAAAGACTTTTGGATTTTCCTTTAACTGTTCCCCAATTGTTTTCCTTTTGAATTCTGTTAATGCTAAGGGCTATCTTTGCATTGGTTTATAAAATATTATGATTTTCAACTTTCAAATTACGGTCAACGATAGGCATAAATTTACTAGTTTAGAAGCGTAGAAGGATATTTCACGAACTAAGGTACACGTACCAAGGATTTTATATGAACTTAATGGTAGCGATTACGTTCTTACTAACAAACTTACTTACGAAATCTCTAACCTCAATTTCTACTCTATCTTTTTAACAAGCTCTACCCTTATAGCAAATAAGTGTTTACTTCCTGAACTACTTGTTTTTAGTGTATCATGCTGAACATTTGATTTCAGCAATTCCTATCTATGAACTAGACTTAAACAATCGAGGTAAATTTGAGGTAAAATTAAGTGTATGGGGAAAGGTTGTATTTTTTTAATGTATTCAGTCTGTTTCAGTCATCTGTTTCACCAAGACCTCCAGTCTGTACCTTTTGATATATCCATTAAATTATTACTCCCTAAAAACTTGTACAACTGACTATATACTATAAACGTAACGAGTTCCTTTACGAGAAGCTTGAATCCTAGCGTGGTGCCAATTTACATCCACTCGCCTGTTAATGAGCATATGGGATCGTTTATAAAAAATTGCAGGACTATTTCTAGAATACCAACTGATTTTTTTTACATAAAATATGTTCAATATGTATTTTAGATTAAACTTTTTTTCGGTGTACGATACCAAGTTTTATGTTACAAATAGGAAGGATATTAGAATAATATTAGAGGCAATGAATAAATGAATGAAAGAACGAAATGAACGAAAGGAAAGAAATGAACGAAGTGAATGTAATGAATGAATGAAGAAATGAATGAATGAATGAAGAAATGAATGAAAGATTTATTAATTCTCTGGGGTAGCCCATTAGAGCAAGTAAATTATAACAAAATGCACATTCTGCTCAAATAAACACAATTCAAAATAATACATGCATAATTAACATAATGCATACAGAAATTAGACCAATTAAACACCAAAATTCGTGAATTAACCATGTTAACACAAATTAGTGTCGATTATTTAAAAAGGAATACAATTTCATTTTGAAGGATTGGAGGGAGGAGGAGGATTTAATGTGGAGGGGCAGCGAGTTACAAAATCTGGAAGCCGTTATGAGGAAGGAATTAAGGTAGAGGTTGGCACGGGCATATGGAATGTGAAGAATGCTAAGGTCAGTGCGGGTATTTCTTTGAGGGACACATGACCTAGGAGTAAAGAGGTTAAGTAGGTAGTCAGGATTTCGATTACGAAAGAGGGAGAAAAGGAAAGACCCCAAGAAATATTTCCTTCGGTGGTAGCCATTTCAGCTCAACTGCGTACTTAGATACATGATCATCTCATCGAAGATCAAATATAAATATAATACAACTGTTGAGTAATCGCTGAAGATGCATATTAAGAGCATTTGTTAAATCACTATAGACTAATATACAGTATTCCATAATTGGAAAAATAAATGAAGTTACAAGCATAACTCTGGTAGGAAAAGGAAGATTTTTCTTATGCAATTTGAGTAAATAGAGAGTCTTATTACCATTATTACTTATTTCAAGAACATCCTGATCCCAGGACAATGTTGATAATAGAGTAAGTCCCAGGTAATGAACAGTCTTTTTGATTTGAGCAGTAGTCGAACTAACACGCAAAGGTGAAAGGCGATCATGATCAATGCTGTTTAAAAGTCTAATATTACCAAAAATAATTGCTTGCGTTTTGATTGGGTTTAACTGAAGGCAGTCGATTTTGGCCCACTCGCTGATAGAACAAATATCACAGATAATTTCATCAATATAATGTGGAAGTTCTTCTAAACGGGAATGAATGTAAATTTGTAAGTCATCCGCATAAAGCATATACATAGAATATTTAATACTTTTTGCCAAGTCAAGGGTATACAATGTAAACAGAAGAGGTCCGAGAACAGAGCCTAGTGGGACGCCACATAAGACCGGAAGCCAAGAGGATAACTCGTCTCCGGGGCCCTTTACAGCTTGAGTTCTCCCAGTCAGATATGAATTAAACCAATTTAAGGTGGAACTTGAAAGATTCAGGAATTTCAGTTTACGTCAATGTAATGTATGATTGACACGAATACCTTACCAAAATCAAATAAGACCATTATTTTTGCCATTTTTTTACCAGTGGCTAGACGAATATCATTTGTAACCTTAAGCAGGGGAGTCTGGGTACTGAATCCCTTACGGAAACCCGATTGAAAAGGATCAAGTATGACAGATGATACAAGGAAATCAGTAAGTTGAGAGTGAATAATCCTTTCCAATACTTTCGAAAGAGCACTGAGAATAGGGTAAGGCTGATTATGGTGATATCTCTTAGCCGAAGGAGGCGTGTACATGGGAGTCAGCCAAATTCCATATTCCAGGGGGTGAGCAATCACCCCCTGCCAAACACCCTTGTGGTGGCTTGCAGGGTATTATGTAGATGTAGATGTACTTCTTCGTGCCTCACATTAATTTGGCGATAAAATGTTCATCATTGTCCTCCGGCATTATGGTTTTAAAGCTTCAATTCTTTGCTCTATTGTTTTTCGATGTCCCATGTCTCTAACCCATAGAGTGACCTTCTCCATACGAATGTCTTGATGGAGTGCTTTCTTGTTGGTAACTGAAGGTTTTTGAGCCATGTAGTTGCCTCTTCTTCAGAAAAGGCTCCTTGGCCTGTGCTATTCTTCGCTTGATGTTGGTCATGCTTCTTCCATCGCAAGATATTAACTGTTGCGGAGATAGCTGAAGTTCTTGACTTGTTGTAATTTCACTCCTCATATTTTGACATAGCGTATTCCCTTCAATCATACATGAAAGTATGTTTTTTAGGTCGCCTTCAAATATCTTAGAGAGGGGATGGTTTCGTCAACTCATAAAGAGGAATTAGGGAATCGTATAATGTATTTAGCGAACAAAGCAAAGGATTAGATACAGAGGGTTCGTGGAGAGAATTTCTTGATGACACCCGTAAAGCAGTTAATAAATACATACCTAGTAAATTCATTAGTGATAATACAGAGCCAAGGTGGTATAACGCGGAGGTTAGGAAATCTTTGAAGAGACAAAGGGTATGTCACGCTAGGATGAAAAATTGCCGGACGGGGTCTATCGGTAGAGGAAAAAAAATGAGTTAGTTCAAAACTATAATATATCGAGAGCATTAGCAAGGAAATCATGTCGGCAATGTCATCACATTTCAAGAGCAAGATGTTAGGAGAATATTTAGATAGCCATCTTAAAGCGTTTTGGTCATATGTGAGAGAGATTCAGGGAAATAGGTCCACAGTGCACACACTTAAAAACAATAAAGAAATTAGAGTCACCAGCAGTGTAGAAAAAGCCAATACTTTAAACACATTCTTCAAAAGCGTATTAAACTCATCGTCACAGAACGCATTGGAACACCGCCGAAAACTTTCAGGGAGCAAATGCGCGAAATAAAATTCATTAGTGATAATACAGAGCCAAGGTGGTATAACGCGGAGGTTAGGAAACATAATAATAAGTGGAGATTTCATACTTCCGTCCATAGACTGGGACAGGAATTGGTTTATCACCGGAGTAAAAGACAAGGAGCTCTGCGAGTCACTATTGTGTACCTTCACAAAACACTCAATGCATCAATTGGTAACAGCATCCACCGAGACGCCAAATCGATCGAGACTCTCCGAAAAAACACTGGTATCCCAATTGAATTCAACGCAGAAATATTTTCGAAAATGGGATAAAAAAATATCAACGTATCGGGATATAACTACTTCAGAACCTATTTCTGGACGTTATAAATGACCATGCAAAGTTAGGTTGTGAAAGATTCATCCAGTTTCATTGCATAACGGATATATCTTGTTGATTATTATTACTTATTTATTAGATTGGGTAGTGTTTCCTTATTAATGCATGCCTCCTGCCACACCCCCATGAGGAGACTTTTAAAGGCATCATGTACATTTGCAAAAGCTCTCTCCTGTCCATAGATGTTCCTTTGGAATTGGCGATTTTGTTCCTAGTCTGCTACGAATATCTATATGCATGACCCTTACGTTTACATCTACATCTACACGATAACCTGCAAGCCACCGCGAGGGTGTGTGGCAGGGGGTGTAGATCACCAAGCATGCACTACTAACATGCGAACTAGCAACTATATTGTCTCATGGAACTTGATTGTTAGTATCTACAGTATTCCTTTACTGCTCGTGAGATTGTTAGCTCTCAGAGAAAATTGAGCCGTGACTACTTTATGGCCTCTAATGCCTTTCTCGGCTACTACTTTAACAACATGTTCTGGTACATTTGCCGCTAATAAATAGAAGGTATTATTTCCTCTAGTGGATGCTGTTACCAATTGATGCATTGAGTGTGTTGTGAAGGTACACAACAGTGACTCGCAGAGCTCCTTGTCTTTTACTCCGGTGATAAACCAATTCGTGTCCCAGTCTATGGACGGAAGTATGAAATCTCCACTTATTATTATGTTTCGATCGTTTCCACGCGAATTTAGTTTACTGCTCTTGCTCTCCAGGCCTGAGACTGAACTGCCGTCGCTATCAGCCAGTCTATAATATACACATATAAAGAATCTTTTGGCTTTAGGCTATCGAAGTGAACACCATACGCTCTTTAACCGACTCTCAGATTAGAACTCCCAATTATTGGTGTAGTAATCCTTAGCTGCAATAAAGAAGAACATATAGGAGTCACTAAGGGGAACGTAGCTTTCTTGTCACGTGCATCGAAAAGACTTACTAAAATAATCAGCCGAAGAATGGAAGGAAAGATTGGAGGAAACCTCTCGGAGAACCTATAAATGGTAAATGATTTTGGAAAATATTCATTATCTGCGATTTCGTTTGATAACCAACTTTCTGTCCCTATAATTACATCCGCATCGGTGCCTTTAATGATATGGTAGCATTAAACTACTTTATTTTTATACTATGGCAGTTTAGTATCACCAAATATATTATTTCACCATTTAGCAACTTCTCTGGTCGTTGATAGTAACCCCCATCAGCCATCTTAGGAAAACTAATTGCCAATAATTTGCCATCATTGAAAAATTACTTCTGAAATTCCTCATCTTTCCCGTGACTCATGTGAAAGCCTCCATCAACTAGCCATTTCACAACGTGGAATGGAATAAGATGTTTAAGATACTGAAAGCAGTTGAGATGGACTACAACGACAAATAAATACTATGTCGCCTCCGCAAGAATCAGATCACAACAGTACGAATGAATGATGGAAGTAAAATAGATGCTTCACGTCGTTCAGGTAGCTAGTGACCTCCGTCCCACTAGCTACCTGAACGACGGCCCCGCTAAACTACCATTAACCTCAATCTCCTCCTCCCGTATCCGGGCAGGATCTCTTGGTTGGTGGAAGGCTTTCATCCGCCATGCCAAAAATGTCTTCGTCCCCCGGGCTCCCCACCCACCATTGAGCCACACATTCGGGACGCCGCCGCACCGCAAACCGGTGCGGTCGCCAGGGCTACCCGAGGGGATATAGCACCCTAGAGGTAGTTGTCTGTTTCGGTTTGGATCTTCGATGCACGGGCCCACCTAACCCGAGCACCTCCGACCGCCCTACGCACACCCCCACCCTGGCACTCGCCACCGTTAAGCTAGCGCCACGGAAGCCAATTGACCGGGAGTGGCTAGCTCCCGGCCGCCCGTTTACACAGAATCCGGGGCCAAAGAGGGGTATTGGCCCCCAGTCCATACCGGGCATCCGACACCCGGCTGGAAGCCATGGACCTCACCCTCCAGGATCCCCTTCTCCTCCTTACGGGTCTCCGCACACGGCAAGCATGCGGGTGGATCGCAGGCCAGGTGGTGTGGCCGCACACAGAAAGTTGACCCACAATACTGTCCGGGCTCTACCCTTGCTGGCACTGGGTTTGTTGTCGGAGTTGTCTCCCCGCCCTTTCATTCGCCTCTTACGACAAGCAGGGGTGCTGCGGGAGTATTCTCAATCCCCCTACCTGCAGGACTACCTGGAGAGTTGGATTTAGTCTGATTTAAGTACTTCAAAGCAACCTCCAATGTAATACGATGAAAATAGAAATTATTTGCCTCAAAAGGGACGTGGAGATACTCTGCAGTTAAATCATCTATAGGAGAGCTAGTAGTATCATTTGACAATGGAATAAAATATTGATTTATTTGATCGATGGAAATGTGACTAAGTATATTGACTGCTTGTGTGCCAATCCTAGGTTCACACCAGGCAGTCTTTTGGTCTACGACTTGAGAGAATTTTGAGGTGAAGTATTGGCTCTTTGCTTCGGCAATGCGGGCTTTGACCAAGTTCCGAGAAGCCTTGAAAGCTTGTAGGTTGGCAGGCGTTCTAGTGCGATTATAGGTACGACGAAGTGTGTTGCGTACCCCTATTAATTTTTGGATTTCATCATTAAACCATGGTGCTTGAAGAAATGAGCTTCGGTAATAAACAAGAATTTTAATATATAATCTCTAACTTGGTTTTCTCTTATTCCTGATAAGGTGTCCACCTTAGTGTGACCAGGGATATTTTACGTGAGTCAGACGATATTCCCACCTCGGTAAGCCATAACTGAAATCATCACATATAATAGTAGCATTGCTTGACTTTTGATAGCCCCTGTCTAATAAATCCTCTCCTTGTATGGTAGTCCTGGTTGCTTGCCTTCCTTAAAAATGTACGAAATTTGGTTTAATCCGCATAAATCATATCTGCTGCCTTCTTATACCCCATTAAGAGCGTCTGTTACTTGAAATGCAGTTCCTTAAACCATCGCATGTGCAGATATAGTACGATCATGAGTATCATATTATGTAGACAATTGAAAAACGATGACGTTTAACGATTAACGGTATCGTTTCTGTCATTCTTCATTTTTCTCCTGCCGATACAGTCCAAAAGAGGAAGATATGCGATCATCAGAGCAGCGACTTCGGTGAGTGCAGTAGAAGACTTGTACAAGCAGCCCTGCGACACTTTAAAGATGGTGAGTGCTATACTCAACTTTATTTATCCAATGTGAATATTATCTACTTGTCATTTGATGAGTTAAGAGGGCAGTCGTTCCTCCCCGTCCTACGATAACGAAGCTCTCTGGCATTTCACCAGCTCAGTGCAATTCAAGTGACACGACACCAATTATTCCTAGATTTGAACATTAATTTCAACATCGCGTCATTTTTTTCCGCAAATAATATTATGCTGATTTGGTGTTCATTTAATTGAAAGGCATAATTTTATGTGGCCTATGGTGTATGTTTTCATTACCACGAGAAGTTATTTATCCGAGATCAATAAAAACGGCTGTCAAAGTTTCAGGCGATAATATTGTCGCTATGTGTAAAAATAATATCATACCTAATGGGTCACATTATAGTTCTACAACTTTTTAAGGCTATTTTTCAATCAAACATTAAATTTTAGTAGGTTGGGCTTGAAACTATCGAATTTTAGTATGCTTATAAAGCTTTCGAGCAGCGGTTCCCGATCTTTTCATTCGCAAGTCTCTTAACATTCCCCTTAACCATGCTAGTGACTTACGTAGCTGCTGATTACTTACAGTGGAATCCGTAATGTACTTACTAATAGAAATATCATGCTTTGTCAGTCGGTAACGTAATATCTGTCCTTCTGTAAGGAAATAGATGCATTTTCGCTCTCCCTCTGAGACTCGAACGCTGTAAATTAGCGTCAATGTTTACGGCCGATTGATTTCCATCTGAAGCTACCACTCTCCTGTGCGGATCTTAGGTGATGTACAGAAAATTACTAGGTCGTCTGAGAAAAAGGATTCTCCCGCAAGTGATGTACTGCACTCCGTATTTTTTAATTTGGTCGATAATAACAATACTTTATTTCTTCTTTGCTCGCCTTTTACTTGAATAGTCTTTGAGAAATGGAGGTGGAAATTAGTGGCGATATTATTAAGGTAAAAATCCTCACAAAATATTCCTATTGTGCTCAATCTGTTTATAGGAAAAGAAGATTTAGGTATTGTTCCTTTCGACCCCTTGGAGCTTGAGGCCATAAGAATTACAGAGGACAGTATGGATAACAACCTTCAGCTGAACATCACCCAAATCCAATTAAAAGGCCTAAGTACCAGTGAAGTGTCGTCCGTTCGGTAAGCACGTGAAAGGAAATGATACTGTTCACGAACCCTATTCAATCCTTGGCCATCCCTGAAGCTGTAATTCACCGTCACCTGTGGCCAAAGATGAAACTTCTTAACTTCGTAAATTGGGACATTTTTTAAAGTTTAATTCTATCTGCCATGTATCACACCAATTTTCAATCGCTTGTAGGTCATCATTTAAATATTCTTTATCGCTTGGGCATAGAATTTCCCTGTACACTACTGCGTCATAGGCAAATAGACGAAGTTTACATTTGACCACCTTATTGATATCATTCATGTTCAGAAGGAACAGGAGTATGCCTATCGCACATCCTTGTGGGACACCTGAAGTGACTTCAATTGCCAGGGAGGTAACACCGTCCAGAACAACCCTTTGTACCCGATCATGCAGGAAATCATTTATGCATGATATTATATTGCTGTCTAACCCATAAAATTTTAATTTCAAAATTAGTTTGCTATGAGACACCTTGTCAAAAGCTTTCTTGAAATCGAGAAGTATTGTATACACTGGAATATTATTTTCGCCGGAAACTAAAATATCGTGGGAAAACAGATCAAGTTGAGTTTCACATGATCTACTGTCAATGAATAGTCATAAGCGTCA
Organism: Platycnemis pennipes; assembly: GCA_933228895.1. Taxonomy (NCBI): domain Eukaryota; kingdom Metazoa; phylum Arthropoda; class Insecta; order Odonata; family Platycnemididae; genus Platycnemis; species Platycnemis pennipes. The sequence continues at coordinate 15,833,731 of OW121854.1, read as the reverse complement.
TAAGCAAAATATTTACATGCGATAAAGTACTTGTGCCTGAAACAAGCTGCGCTCGTATATTCAGAAAAATATCAGCGGACAGTACGTGAGAGGTTAAAAGTCATGTTTTCCCATGTAGTCATTGATTGAGGAAAAATCACGGCCAAAATTATTTTGCATGGGAGGGGAAAAGGAAAGTTGTTTGCACATTTTCGGGACATGAATGCCAATAATTCTAGAATTTACAAATAACTGGTTATGTTAGTGGGTGCCATATCCAAACAAGAGCAGTGTTACGTTTCTGCATCTAACTAATAGCTTCGTTTTTACGCATTCGATCAAAATGTCATCATGACCATGGAATTCTAATAGTAACCTTAACTAGCGTCCTCTTCAGGTGGCATAAGTCAACCCAGTTATGGCAAATATCCTTTTCGGAAGGATATGCTGGAAAAAATCAAAAATAATGCTTCTGGAAGCACATAAAGTGTATTCCAGAGGACGAATGTCAGCAATAGTGTACGCACAAGCGATTACATATGTGACTGGAACATGGAGTGAGCTCTACAAGTACTGTAGTTTATACGCGGTAAAACGAGTTTCCAGTTGAATAAGATATTTG